>CM017193.1:34427645-34510145 GCA_004837865.1 Musa balbisiana
ATTAATATTTTTTCTTCAGCATAGGAAGGATACATCTATAGGAGGTTGAAGTATGCAATATGTTTAACATGCTGATATTAGTAAAGAGTCACAATCTAGTAAGTGCATTCACGAGAGCGAAACAGTACATAGCTCGTTCAGTAAGATAGAGTAGTCTAAGGGAATGATAGTCCCTGAAACTTTCAAATGAAAAGATAGATAAATATCTAGGAGGGATAAGTCTCGATTATCTAAAGAAAGAATCATGTGCAACATATTGCACATGTTGAGAAGAGATTGTTGGGAAATCTTGGGGGCAACATCACATACGCAGCGAAAGAATAAGAAAACAAAATCCCCTATTCCAAAGAGATGTTTGTCGTCGTGCGAAGATTGATGCGCAAAAAATTCGCGAAACAAACTATGTGTAGAATATATTGTGTTACCTAGGGAGATTGTATATCTCTGTTTCCTTGTAGATCTCTAGGAAAGAGTGAATGAGGTCAAGCGTTATCCTCTCTAGCGGTGATTCACATAGTAGGGCTACGACAATGCTCCTCAAAACTCCAGGCCTGCTCGGAGGTGGAGAGGGGGAGGAGAATAGGAGAGGCAAGCAAAGGCTCTAGCTTATGAACCATTGAATCCCTCCTATTTATAAAGGTCCCCTGTCAAACCCTAATGGATCATCCCCTATGGTGTATTGGATCTGCATCCAATTACCCAAGCCTCTTAGATTAGTGGATCTCTATCCAATAATCTCTCAAGGGCTTTTATTGGATCTCATTCATAGGATCCAATAATTTAGGGGCTTATTGGATATCCAATAAGATAGGGGCTCCGATGGATATCTCATATCCGAACCTCTACTCATCGTAATGCCTACCATATGTATGTGACCCTCAGGCCCAATATCGAGCTGACCATGAGTCATACCTGTTAGAACTCATTCTGACTTAATGAATTATTATCTCTATAATAATTCACTCGACTCATCGACTACGGACATACTAGGCCACTACGCCGTAGTCCCCAAATAATATAGAAGATTCTAATCCATTGGACAAGTCTATCCTTAGTTACCGCGTACCTATAGTTCCTCATCCATCTAATATCCCTGAGAGCGTATACCAGGTATGGTGCTGTCAGACCCATACGGTTTCTACTCGAGTCTCATTCTAATCGGATTCTCCCAGAGAACTCTTTCTTCCTCAATCCGAATGACCCTGGCCATGGATTTGTCTGAGTAAGAACACATGTGATATTCCTTTCATGACGTCGAGAATAGATGATCATCTATCGACACTCAATAGCCCTCGTAAGGTCGACTACCACTCCCAATGACCAGTTGTACTAGATCTGAGAATCCTTGGTGTCTCAAGTCTAAGGACCAGATACACCACTAGAACTACAGAATCACTGTTTGATAATAAGGCATCATTAACCATCCAGTATTCTATAAGCGGATCAATCAGTGAACTCATTCTTCAATGAGCACTTGTATTGTATCCCTAGTGTCCCCACACGAGCAGCTATGAGACCAGCTACATCCATCATATGGACAGGTATACAACACATCAGTCTGTCCGGTTATCTTGATGTTCCTCTCGAGTAACCTATGACCGAGATTATTTAGGATTTGTGTTTAAAGGTGAATTTGTCTCATTATCATGACATCATCATGATCCGATTCCCATTGCATAGATCCAAGGACATTATAATATATACATGTATATATGCAATAGTCAATATAAAGTGATAAATACCAAAATATAATAAGCAAAAAAGATTTCGTGTAAAGTCACACATGCCATCACTCACGTGATTGGCTTGTTGGGTACCTATAACTAGTAGAGATACCTTAAGACAACAACTCCATAAATTTTAATGGACTGAGAGAGCGACGATGACTCATTGCATGAACTCGTATAAGGTAATATGTTGGTAGATGTATTACAAAATCAAGTGAAGGAGCGACCCAAGATAACACTGAACGAAGGCACACTTAGAGTTAATGCAGAGATTGGACTCATTAGAGGGCTGACCTATGGATGGTGGGTGTGAGGGCCACCATCATCAATACAAACCGATGAGCAGAACAACTTGGGTGAAACTTGGTGAAATGCCCAAGCCATATGAAAAGAGTCGGCGTAGAAGATAAAACATAGAGTGGAAGCATGAAGCTTTCTTTGAACAAAGGTCAAATACATGAACTCTTGTAAAGGTAAGAGTGAGATCATATTATTTCATGGGTCCCTCATTCTAATGAAGCAAACTCAATCTGCATGGTGCCAAGGTTGAAGGGAGCTTCAAGGCATATGCACCTTATCTCGATAAAGTGAATCATTTGACGAAAGAACTAAGGTAATTCAATTTATGGAGGCTTCGGCATAGGGCAATAGGACATAGAGGTGGGTACTCTTAAAGAATATATTGTTGTGCTATCATTCAAGTTTTCACGAAGGAAATAATGCGTAGTAGAGATTATGTTGAGAGCAGAAGCATAGGATCTAGACAATGATACACTAAATTCAATGAAGTTAGTGGACTTCGAGAGCTATTAGATAATGAGATATCCTTGAGTTGTGCTTCGTCTAGATGTGACCCGAGAGTAGGTGGACGAAGGTTGATTTTAAAAGAAGTAAACATAATTAAATGTGGTAAAAACCCCATAATGTATTGACAGAGACCACACATAGAGAGATGATAGTTTAAGTTCGTCTCAGAAAGATCAGAATACAATAGAAATATCATAGAAAGATAACATGGTACAATAGATCATGGTAGAACAGTTAAAAACAATATGACACACATGAGAGAAATTCCATAAAGATATAATTATATAGAGATCTGATTACACGGGAGAAGTTCAATATATCACTACTGAACTATATAATAAAATATTAAATTAAAAAAAATAATTCTACATTTTACTGTCGAGCTATATTTTGGATGTGAATGCTTGATTGGTTTTAGGGAGGAATTAATTTGGCGTCTAGTAGTGAATGGCTTTCGTTAACACGGAGCAGGAAAGAGTTGACTTTTTAGAAATCACGTCATAAAATCTTTCAATTTCCAATTAAATCTTCACGAATAATCCATCAATAACGAGGCAAGTTCCTTCTTCCGTAGGATTTCAACACGGAATGGAACTGCATTCGGAGTCCAACCCGCAAACTTATGTGGCAACCGAAACTACGCGTCCGATTGTATTTAGGATTTGTACTCGATGAATTCGATCCCGTCTCGGATTCGCAGACCAGAATCTCTCTCTCTCTCTCTCTCTCTCTCTCTCTCTCTCTCTCTCTCTCTCTCTCTCTCTATAAAGCCGCTCCATGGTAGGAATTAAGCCGAGTTCACACGGTCGAAGTGCGACAAGAAGGCGATGGCGACGATGGAGACGACTCCTGTCCATGGCCATGCCGATTGGGTTCTCAGGGCCTATCAAACTGAGGGGACGCCGGCGTCGGCTCCGGTGGTGATCAAACTCGGCTACACCGTGATGCACATTCTTGAAGATCGAGTCGTGGAGGAACCGCCCCGTGCCTTCCACACCTTTCTCTTCACTCTCGGCGACTTCCTCCACCAAGCATCTCGCCGCCGGGCGATCTCGACCGTTCTCTTACGCGCCGGTGTCTATGGTTATGACATCTGCTTTGCCGGGCGGTTGGAGAGACAACTCGTTGCCTTCTGCAATGATCCAGTCGAGACGGCTTTCTACTCGGGCAACGGGATCGAGATGTTCGTGGACGTACTTTTGGCCCACTTCCCGATCGATGAGGAACCTTCTTCGGACGTCGAAGGCGTCGGCGAGGACCGGGATTTCGGCGGCATCCCGGCGTCGACGGATGCGGTGAAGGAGCTGGCGGTGGTGAAGTACGATCGTGGAGGAGATGTCAGAGAGGAGAGTTGCATCATCTGCTTCGAGGAGTTCGACAAGGGCGTGGAGGTGACGCGGATGCCATGCAATCACGCCTTCCATGGCGGCTGTCTCACTCGATGGTTGGAGAGCAGCCATGTGTGTCCTCTCTGCAGACACGCCATACCTGCTTCTGCTGATCCCTGAAATGCTTCTCCTCTTCTTGATGACCCCGAGATACAGAGACGTCTTCTGTTTCCTGCTTGTGGACTGCATATTGCTAAAGATGAAGAGAAAAGAAGTGCCAGCGGAATGGTCGATAATGGCGTTCGAGTTGTGCATACATTGATGAGGACATGAAAGAAGTAATTGGTTCTTCAAGTGATCGAACAGTGTGTGCATTGTAAATGAAGTATGGAATGAATTGCCTTTCTTAGGTAAATAAAACGCTATAAAATCCCATCTGGTGTTCTTTCTTGTTTCGCTCTACCACTCTGTTTGTGTTGTGCTTGTTAGAGCTCTGTTTGCGGCAGAGATCTCTCTGTTCTATGCTTATTGCAAGCATCCTCTGTTTGTGCCAGATCAAACAATTGTAGTTATGTGCCGTGCAATTTAGATTGGGAGTGAGCAAGAGAGTAATTATGGGTCCAATTTCAACCTATTTTGACCCAATTCAGTAACTTGACATTGCGCGAATTTAACTTAATTGAACCATAATTTTAACTTCAAAGAATATTTCAAAATAACATTCATTTTTTTAGATATAGTACCGAGTCTTTCGGAAAGTCATTCTTTCTTTCTGTGCATTAACATACTGAAATTCTAGTATATCTTCATATCTTTGGACAAGTCAATTTATCCTTCTTCAACATTTGATATGATATTCGTTTTTTATGCATAACATCAACAACCTTTATCACATTGTTTGAGCCCTTCACATTACTTTTAATCTTCTAGCATGACGTCTAATCCTTTCACAATCCACATTTTTATCAAAATACCCCAATATAATTTAGGTTAGTAAAAGATTAATTTCTAAAACTTTTTAATTAATTTCATCACCAAAATTTTATATTTAACAGTAAAGCTCAATATTCCACGTATCAACTATTCCCAACATTTTGATTTTATTAAGATGAACTTTTAAATAATTAAAAATCATAAGTATTTAGGAAAATATATAAGAAATACTATTATAATCACAAGGGAGGGGAGGATTTGATCTTGGCAAAGTTTAGATTATATATTGACTAATAAGATTGATATATATTTTATTTGTTACTCGAAATTTTGATTTTAAATTCTTTTAGTAAGCTTTCAAATTTGCAAGATATAGCTTAGGTAATTTTTTTTATAAAATACTAATATTCTAAACAATTACCCTCATTTTATTTTTTTAGATATTTTCTAAACAATTACCCTCATTTTATTTTTTTAGATATTTTCTAAACAATTACCCTCATTTTATTTTTTTAGATATTTTCTAAACAATTACCCTCATTTTATTTTTTTAGATATTTTCTAAACAATTACCCTCATTTTATTTTTTTAGATATTTTCTAAACAATTACCCTCATTTTATTTTTTTAGATATTTCAAACCACACCTTAGTTTAAAAAATATCAAAACTATCTTTTCTTCCGCTGACGCTTCATTGTTGCTATCACCATCGTCGTCGCTTTATCACGAATAAAGTCCTAAATAAGGTGTTTGATGTGATATAATACTCATATATATGTTTGCATCTTTTGATTTTAAATTCTTTTAGTAAGCTTTCAAATTTGCAAGATATAGCTTAGGTAATTTTTTTTATAAAATACTAATATTTTAGATATTTTCTAAACAATTACCCTCATTTTATTTTTTTAGATATTTCAAACCACACCTTAGTTTAAAAAATATCAAAACTATCTTTTCTTCCGCTGACGCTTCATTGTTGCTATCACCATCGTCGTCGCTTTATCACGAATAAAGTCCTAAATAAGGTGTTTGATGTGATATAATACTCATATATATGTTTGCATCTTTTGATTTTAAATTCTTTTAGTAAGCTTTCAAATTTGCAAGATATAGCTTAGGTAATTTTTTTTATAAAATACTAATATTTTAGATATTTTCTAAACAATTACCCTCATTTTATTTTTTTAGATATTTTCTAAACAATTACCCTCATTTTATTTTTTTAGATATTTTCTAAACAATTACCCTCATTTTATTTTTTTAGATATTTTCTAAACAATTACCCTCATTTTATTTTTTTAGATATTTTCTAAACAATTACCCTCATTTTATTTTTTTAGATATTTTCTAAACAATTACCCTCATTTTATTTTTTTAGATATTTTCTAAACAATTACCCTCATTTTATTGCTTATAATAGGTTTGTAGCCTCATTTTAGTTAGCTTTTGTGGATATTTTAGGCTTGTAAATAAGTTGTGTGTAGTTATCATATATAGGTAAAACTGCCCGGAAACAAACTATCCAAGTCGTCATTTTAGGGATTTTATAGCTCATAGAATAATACAAAGTGTCAACCAGCGTAATACATAGGAGCTACCTTGGTGGCAAATGGCTAAATAAGCTTCTAGGGTAGTGTTCAGGACTTATTCACTATCCTATTTTATGGATAAACATGTAAGGGTATCACATGACTTATGTAAAACAAATTAAGTTTGTGACATATGGTATTAGAGCTAAATAAGTATACTTAGAAATATTTTGCATGTAAACGTAGGGGACTTATCGAGGTTGGTTTAAGGGTAGCCAGCACGCACGACTATTTAAGAGAAACAAGCATAGAGATTTAGGGAAAGGAGTCACTTAGAGGAGTGGACATTCAATTTTAACATTCAAAGAAATAACTAACCCTTCATTCAAGATGCATCACAAGGATAAGCGAGCTAGAAAGAATGTAGAGCATACATAGGTTAGGATGGTTGAATTCAAGATACGACTAGATATTGACAATCAAATTTTATGGCACTCAAAGCAAACATGGCACTTGACAAATGATAAGACTATGCAATGTGAGGTGGCTTGCTCAATGACCGAAAGGGTTGTATAACACTCATAGAGGTGAGAGAAATTACTAACTTAAAGAATTTAGTATTTATGCAAGAGTTTATATGTAGACGATGAACTATTCATGGCTATCCTAAGGTGACCAAAACTTGGTACTATAGAGCATTAAAATTTTTTCTTCAGCATAAGAATGATATGTCTATATGAAGCTAAAGTATACAATAAGTTCAGCATATCGCTAAGTCGCGAGGGACACAACAAGGGTTGAATTGGCAAAGAGTCACTATATAGCAAGTGCATTCACGGGGGTTGAATAGTGCATAGCTCGTTCAGCAAAACAGAGTAGTCTAAAAGGATGATGGTCTCTAAAACTTCTAAAAGGAAAGATGCAAAGAGGAAAGTTGCTCTAATAGGACAGATATCTAAAAGTGATAAATCTCGATTCTCCAAAAGAATAATCATATGCAACATATTACATATGTTGAAGAGAGATACCTTAAAATAATAACTCCATAAAGTTTAATGAACTAAGCAAGCGACGAAGAGTTATCGCATGAGGTAATATATTGGTAGATGAATTGCGAGATCTAGTGGAGGTGCAAACTAAAATAACACTAAATGAAAGCATACTTAGAATCAATGTAGAGATTAGACTTAAAGGAGAGTTGACCCATGGATGGTGGGCATGAGGGCCATCATCAATTCAATACAAACTGATGAGCGAAACAACTTGGATGAAACTTGGTGAAGTGCCCAAGCTGCATGAAAGGAGTCAACATAGAAGATAGAATGTGAAGTGGAGATATGAAGCTTTCCTTGAACAAAATTTAATGACATGAATTCTTATAAAGGCAAGAGCATAACTCAATTTGCCAAGATGAAGTTAGGGTCCGAAGGTCTTTACATGTTGTCACGGACAAACTTCAAAATAGGATGTTTGATGTAATGCTTATGTATGTCCGTGTCTTTCGGTATGTTCATGCTTTGAATAGCATGTAGAGGGACGGCCGAAGGCTTAATAGTCCCATTTTAGTTTCGGTCTGTAGTGGACCATTTTACCCCTTTGTTGTGCAACTGTTTAGAGCTTGTAAAGTTTGTTTGTATTTTGCATTGGCTAAGAAGTGTTTCCGGAGATGATTGCTTGTGGATCCCGAGTGAGGCGTTTTCTCTAACTCGTTTTCTCTTTTGTAGGTCCTAAGGGACCATGGGAGGTTTCGGGGAGGCTGACCTTTGCGGACGGACACGCAAGGGTGCCGCACGACTTAGGCAAAACTAGCTAAGTCCGTGACAGATGGTATCAGAGCGGGACAAGCACTCATAAAAACACTTAGCATGCAAACGTGGGGGACCTAGTGGGGCTGCATTGAGGGCAGCCAGCACACGCGACCGTTTTGAGGAAAACGAGCATGGCGATGTAGGGAAATAGAGTCGCTAAGAGGAGCGAGCATCTGAGATTGGCATTCAGAGGAATGGCCAGCCCTTCGCGTGAGAGGCACCACGAGGACGAGCAAGCTGGGAAGAATGCGAAGCGCACAAAGGTTGGGATGGTTGAGTTTGAGCTATGGCTCAACGTTGGCAACTATACTTGATGGTGCTCAAGGCAAGCGAGGCGCTTGGTAAAGGATGAGATCATGCAAGGTGGAATGAGTTGCTCAGCGACCGAAAGAGTTGTGCAAAGCTCACAGAGGTGAGGGGAATTGCTAACTCGAAAAATTCGGTACTCATGCAAGGGCTTGTATGCGGATGACAGAATGTTCGTGACCATCCCAAGGCGACCCAAACTCGGCTCCATGGAGCATTGAAACTTTCTCTTCGGCATGTGAAGGATACGTCCGTAGGAGGCTGAAGTGTGCAGCGAGTTCAGCATGTTGCTAGGCCTTGAGTGGTGCAGTGGGGGCTGTATTGACGTGGAGTGCAATCTAGCAAGTGCGTTTGCAGGAGGCAGAACAATGCGCAGTTTGTTCAGCAAATCGGAGTAGTCCAAGGGGATGGTGGTCTCCGAAACGAAGAGAGATATTGCTCCAATGGGATGGATATCCAAGAGGGATAAATCTCGACTCTCCAGAGGGAGAATCATGTGCAATCGACTGCACATGTTGAGGAGTAGTACCTCAAAAACAATAACTTCACGAAGCTCAATGGACCGAGCGAGCGGCGAGGAGTCGTCATATGATCTCGCTTGAGAGAATGCATTGGTGGATGCATTACAAGATCAAGTGGGGGAGCGACCCAAAGCAACATAAATGGAGGCACACTTGGAGTCGATATAGAGATCAGACTCAAGGGAGGGCTGACCCGTGGAATGGTGGGCGCGAGGGCCACCATCAACTCAATGACAAAAACGAGGAGCGAAGCAACTTGGGTGTAACTTAGCGAAGTACCCAAACCGCATGAAGTGAGCCAGCATAGAAGATGGAACATGGAGCGGAGGCGCAGAGCTTTCCTTAGACAAAGGTCAAGGACATGAACTCTTGTAGAGGCAAGAGCAGGATCATGTTGTTCCATGGATCCTTTATTTTTGATAGAGCGGACTCGTATTGCATGGTGCCAAAGACAAAGGGAGCTTCTAGGCACATGCACCTTATCTCGAAGAAGCATTTGATGGAGGAACTGAGGCGACTCAGCTTGCAGAGGCAAAGTTGGGTTCAGAAGGCCTTGGCACGGGGCAAGAGGACGCGGAGGCGGGTACTTTTGAAGAATATGCCACAATGTTGCCATTCAAGTTGCCATGAAAGGGAGCAGTGCACAGCGCAGATTGTACTGGTAGGGGCAGAGGCCTAGGATCCAGACAATGGTGCACTAATTGCAGCGAAGTCGGTGGACTTCGGGAGCTACTAGGCGATGGACTGTCCTAGAGCGGTGCTTCGTCTAGGTGTGACCCAAGAGCGGGTGGACGAAGGTCGATTGCCAAAGGAGCGAACACAATTGAAAGTGGAAGAGGCCCTGCAATGTGGTGGCAGAGACCACAAATGGAGGGACCACAATTCGAGTTCATTCCACAAGGATCAGAAGGCAATAGAGATGTCACCAGGAGGCGACATGGTGCAGCGGATCGTGGTGGAACAATTCGTGGCAATGCGATACACACGGGTAAAGTCCCGTGAGGGACTTATCATACGAAGGTATGATCAGGAGCTACTGGCAGCTCCACTTCGGTGAACAACATGACGGTAAGAAGGGCTATGGATTCAAGGAGTGAAGGCCATGGTACCGCAGAGGCGGGTCTTCCGTGCGTGCATCGAATTTTGCATCGGATGAAAGCCTTGGTCATCAGCATATGGGGGTTGTGTTCTACCAACGGAAAAGTTCGAATGCAAGTGCCAGTGAGTCCCATGAGAGGGACTTGATCATGCAGAGATATGATCGAAGCAAGCTGGAGAGTTGGACTACTCCAGAGCCCATATTCGCTTAAGGGAGCCCGGCAAGTCAAAGGACAAGGTCGAGTAAGCGAACGTTGCTACCAAGGAACCTAAGGAGAATAGAATCGGTGCAAACCCTATAATATGATGGCAGAGACCATGCATAGGAGTTGCTGTCTGTCTTTCCATCGACCAAAGGGATCTGCTTGGAGAACACAGAGGTGTTGAAGCAGGGGGGGGTCGAAAGGGGCGAGGAAGCGATGATGAGTCCGGAGGGACTTAGCTACCCAAAATCATGCATTGGTTAGAATGGAGGTGGACTTAGAGGAGTGCCACAGAGGCATATCTACCGATCGTGAAGAAAGGGATACAGATGTGAGGCGACGGATAGTAGAGCCATGGGCATGGCAGCGCCATGGTACCACAGAGGTGGGACTTCCGTGGAGTCATCGATCCCTTGCTCTCATAAAGGGAGAGCGCTTGGTCATGAATGAGGCCGAGAAGGTGGAGGCAAACTCCAAGTACCAAGACAAGGCTGAAGGGCAGAGGCCAAGGAACTTCATAAGACCGGTGTCAATGAGCTTCTCATCAAGATTGCCGAAAGTGAAGGACTTCGGGTCGTACAAGAGTGCATGACCAAGGAACGAAGCAGGCAGTACGTGGTGCTGTACCTTTGCTACTTAGTGGAGCAGGCGACAGGGTTGATGGAGAAGACGGTACAATCCCAAAGGCGACCAAAACTATTAGGGACTTACTCCAAGTTGGGGTGAAAACTTCTTGCATTCCATAAGTTCGATGGTATTGAGAAGGTGAATCACAGTAGCTAACTCAATGCAAGGAGTGCAAACACTTCGAGTGCTTCAGAAGTATGAGCAAAGAGTAGGCGAAGGCCAGTAACCAGCTCGATGCATGAAGTACAACCCTTGAGGAGGCGGACGAAGTCAAGTAACCATTGCCTTCTCAACTCTTAAGAGAATGGGCGAAACTGAGTATCCCAATTCTCTTATCTATCCAGTAGAGGAGCTCTACACAGGTTCAAAGGCCCTTCGAAGATATTAGAAGACAATAGTTGTCAAATCCTCTCCAATGGTGATCAGTGCTACTGAGAGTAGATTATCTGCTTCATTTCCTAACAGAATGCCAATCGAAAGCGGAAGTGATGCGAATCTACTTGGAAATGACAACTAAGTGAAAGAAGAGTCGATGAACAAATTTTGCGGAGGAAGGACCCAAAACTTCAGAAGTTTGCGAGGCGATGCTCGTTAAAGCTCCAACAAGCATCCACCCAGTTCAAGCATCATGAGGCATTTGAGAGACTGGCGTATAGTAAGGATGGTCTTTTTCTTCATTTTGGAGGATCCATAGGAACCAACAGGGATCAACACAACTCAGCCAACCCTACACTAAAGTCAGAGTCATTGACGAGTTGAAGCAGTATGGCGGATCAAAAGTTCGACTACTCAAAAACAGTAGCGGAGAGCAGTTGGGAGCCAAGGGGCGCATTGCAGCTGGCATAGAAGATTGAAGACTCAGCAAAGGCGAGGAGTTGTAGTGTCGGAAAAGGCTTCGACGAGGACGTCGAAGGAATAAGTGGGGGAGAATGTCACGGACAAACTTCAAAATAGGATGTTTGATGTAATGCTTATGTATGTCCGTGTCTTTTGGTATGTTCATGCTTTGAACAACATGTAGAGAGACAACCGAAGGCTTAATAGTCCCATTTTAGTTTCGGTCTGTAGTGGACCATTTTACCCCTTTGTTGTGCAACTGTTCAGAGCTTGTAAAGTTTGTTTGTATTTTGCATTGGCTAAGAAGTGTTTCCGGAGATAATTACTTTTGGATCCCGAGTGAGGCATTTTTTCTAACCCGTTTTCTCTTTTGTAGGTCCTAAGGGACCATGGGAGGTTTCGGGGAGGCTGACCTTTGCAGACGAACACGCAAGGGTGCCGCACGACTTAGGCAAAACCAGCTAAGTCCGTGACAATGTGGTAAAAGGATATGAAAGTAGATACTTTTGAAGAATATATCGTTATATTACCATTCGAGTTTCCATGAAGGAAGTGGTGCACAATAAAGATTATGCTGAGGGCAGAAGCCTAGGATTCAGATAATGGTGCACTAATTTTATCAAATTTAGTGGAATTTAAAGGTCACCAGACAATGGAATGCCCTAGAGCTATGCTTTGTCTTGGTGCGAGTGGAGAGCGGGTGGACGAAGATCAATTGTCAAAGGAGTGAACATAATAAAAGGTCGCAAAAGCCCTGTAATGTGTTGGCAAAGGCCACACATGCAGAGATTACAGTTCGAGTTTATCTCATAAAGATCAAAATATAATAGAGATGTCACTAAGAGGCAACATGGTATAACAACTCGTGTTAAAATAATTTAAGACAATATGACAAACATGAGAGTAGTCCTATGAGAGATATGATCATACAGAGGTATGATTGAGAGCTATTAGGAGCTCCACTTCAGTGGACAATACGACAAGAAGGGCTATAGATTCAATGAGTGAATGTTATAGTACCATAGAGGTGGGTCTTTTATGCATGCATCGAATTTTGTATCAAATGAAAGTCTTGGTCATCAACAAATAAAGGCTATATACCACCGAGAAAAAATTTTGAATGCAACTACTAGTGAGTCCCATAGGAGTGACTTGATCATACAAAGGTATGATCAGGGCAACTAGAGAGTTTGATTGCTCCAATGTTTATATTCGCTTTTGGAAGCCTAAAAAGCCAGAGAACAAGGCTAAGTAAGCAAATATTCTTACCAAGGAAGTAAAGCAGAATATAATCGGCGCAAGCCATATAACATGAAGGCAGTAGCCATGCACGAGAGTTATAATTTATTTTTTTATCGCCCAAGGGGAATTACTCGAAAAACATAAAGGTGTTGAAGCATGTGGTCAAAAGGATGAGGAAGTGACGATAGGTTTAGAGGGACAACTATACAAAATCAAGCATTGATTAAAATAAAGGTAGAGTTAGAGGAGTGTCATAGTGCCATAGAGACAAATCTACCAATAGCATAGAAAGGAATGTAGATATAAGATGATAGATAATAGGGCCATGAGTATGACAACGTCATGGTACCATAGCGACAAAACTTTAATGGAGTCATCGATTCCTTACTCTCATGAAGGAAGAGCACTTGGTCATGAATGAGGCCAAGGAGGCAAAGAATACGAAGACAAACTCCAAGTACTAATATAAGGCTAATCGACAGAAACCAAAGAACGTCGCAAAGCTATTATCAACGGGCTTCTTATCTAAATAGTTGAAAGTGAGGGACTTCAGGTCGATGCAGGAGTGCTCGACTAAGGAATGAAGAATGTAGTATGTAGTGTTATACCTTTTATATTCAAAGGAGTATGCAGTAGAAATAATAGAGAAGAATGCATAATTTTAGATGTGATAAATTATTAGACTTGTCTAAGTTGAGATAATATTTTGTTCTTTTCAATAAAGCTTCATGCATTCCAAAAGTTTGATGGCAATGAGAAGATAAATTGTAATAGCTAACACAATGCAAAGAGTGCAAACACTTATGGTGCTTCAGAAGTGTGAGCAAAGAGTAAATGAATACTAGTAACCAAATCAATATATGAAGTACAACCCTCGAGAAGGTGTGCAAAGTCAAATAAGTTTTACCTTATCAACTCTTAAAAGAATAAACAAAATTGAATCCCCTAGTTCTCTTATTTATCTTATAAAGAAGCTCTATCTATGTTTAAAGATCCTTCGGATAAAGTGAAAGATAATAGTTTTTAAAATCTCACCAATAATGATTGGCGCTATTGAGAGTAGACTATTAACTTCATTTCCTAACAAAATGTCATTGAAAAACAGAAATGATACGAACCTACTTGAAAATGATTTTAAATGAAAAGAAATTGTTGGGTATATTTTATGCAGGAAAGACCTCAAAAACTTTAAAGTTTGTGAGGCAATGCTTATTCAAGCTAAAACAGGCATCCACCCAGTTTAAGTGATTTGAAACATTTAAGAGACTAGTTCATAATAAAGAATGTCTTTTCCTTTATCTATCTACAAGAACTTATAAGAATCAATATAACTTAGTCGATTCTACACTAGTATCTGAGTCATTGGCGAGTCGAAGTAACATGGTAGATTAAAGTTCGACTACTCAATAACCACGATAGAGAATAGCTAGGAGCCAAGAGGTACATTGCAATTGAAATAGAAAATTAAAGATTTAACAAAAGTTTGAAGATGTAGCATCCGTAAAGATTTTGATAAGGACGTTAAAGGAATAAGTAGGTGAGAATATTATAGATAAAGTTGTAAATAGAGTGTTCAATATAATGCTCATACATGTCTGTCTTTTGGTTTTGTTCATGCTTTTCTTAGCATGTAAACGACTTATAGTAGGTTTGGTAGCCTCATTTTGATTGACTTTAGTGGTCATTTCAAGTTTGTAAATATAGGTTGTGGGTAATTATCATTGTCCAGAAATAGACCATCAAAGTAGTCTTTTGGGGGGGGGGGGGGTTTCTAGCCTCATGAAGTGGTGTAAAGTGTCAACTTGCACAACATCCATGAGCTACCTGGGTGGCATATAGCTATATGAGCCTTTGTGATAATATTTAGGTCTAGTTCATTGCTTTCTTTCATAGTAGTATTATATAGGGACTTGTGGGGACTTTGAACCGCAACAAATCACTTTGGACCATTTGTTGATTGATCGTTCAAAGTTTGCGAAGTCTATATTTATCATTCGTATTACCTATTAAGTGTTTGTTGAAATGATTGCTTACGAATACAATGTTAAATAGTTTTTCTAACATATCTTCTCTTTTGCAAGTCCTCATGGAACCATAAAAAGTATTAGAAAAAACTGCCCTTTTGCGGATGGAAACGCAAAGGTACCGCATGAGTTAGGTAAGACTAGTTAAATCTGTGATAGCCCATTATCCACTTGTTGTCACTGCTCGTCATCCATGATTGAGAGAAGAAGGGAGGAGATAACGGTAAGGAGAGAGGAGGAGAGGATGAGTTATTGGGAAGGAGAGAAAAGATGAGGGTGAAAGATCGAGCAATCGGGAAGGACGGGATATTGTGATGGTGATGACAACCAAGAGAGAGGGGCGGAGGAGAAGGGGTAGTTTGAATTAAATTGAGATAATCATTTGAAAAAATCTAAAATATAAGGATTTTTAAAAAATCATCCTTATATCTTTAAATAAAATAGTAAAAACATTAAAAATTAATTCAATATATCACTACTGAACTATATAATAAAATATTAAATTAAAAAAAATAATTCTACATTTTACTGTCGAGCTATATTTTGGATGTGAATGCTTGATTGGTTTTAGGGAGGAATTAATTTGGCGTCTAGTAGTGAATGGCTTTCGTTAACACGGAGCAGGAAAGAGTTGACTTTTTAGAAATCACGTCATAAAATCTTTCAATTTCCTATTAAATCTTCACGAATAATCCATCAATAACGAGGCAAGTTCCTTCTTCCATAGGATTTCAACACGGAATGGAACTGCATTCGGAGTCCAACCCGCAAACTTATGTGGCAACCGAAACTACGCGTCCGATTGTATTTAGGATTTGTACTCGATGAATTCGATCCCGTCTCGGATTCGCAGACCAGAATCTCTCTCTCTCTCTCTCTCTCTCTATATATATATATAAAGCCGCTCCATGGTAGGAATTAAGCCGAGTTCACACGGTCGAAGTGCGACAAGAAGGCGATGGCGACGATGGAGACGACTCCTGTCCATGGCCATGCCGATTGGGTTCTCAGGGCCTATCAAACTGAGGGGACGCCGGCGTCGGCTCCGGTGGTGATCAAACTCGGCTACACCGTGATGCACATTCTTGAAGATCGAGTCGTGGAGGAACCGCCCCGTGCCTTCCACACCTTTCTCTTCACTCTCGGCGACTTCCTCCACCAAGCATCTCGCCGCCGGGCGATCTCGACCGTTCTCTTACGCGCCGGTGTCTATGGTTATGACATCTGCTTTGCCGGGCGGTTGGAGAGACAACTCGTTGCCTTCTGCAATGATCCAGTCGAGACGGCTTTCTACTCGGGCAACGGGATCGAGATGTTCGTGGACGTACTTTTGGCCCACTTCCCGATCGATGAGGAACCTTCTTCGGACGTCGAAGGCGTCGGCGAGGACCGGGATTTCGGCGGCATCCCGGCGTCGACGGATGCGGTGAAGGAGCTGGCGGCGGTGAAGTACGATCGTGGAGGAGATGTCAGAGAGGAGAGTTGCATCATCTGCTTCGAGGAGTTCGACAAGGGCGTCGAGGTGACGCGGATGCCATGCAATCACGCCTTCCATGGCGGCTGTCTCACTCGATGGTTGGAGAGCAGCCATGTGTGTCCTCTCTGCAGACACGCCATACCTGCTTCTGCTGATCCCTGAAATGCTTCTCCTCTTCTTGATGACCCCGAGATACAGAGACATCTTCTGTTTCCTGCTTGTGGACTGCATATTGCTAAAGATGAAGAGAAAAGAAGTGCCAGCGGAATGGTCGATAATGGCGTTCGAGTTGTGCATACATTGATGAGGACATGAAAGAAGTAATTGGTTCTTCAAGTGATCGAACAGTGTGTGCATTGTAAATGAAGTATGTAATGAATTGCCTTTCTTAGGTAAATAAAACGCTATACAATCCCATCTGGTGTTCTTTCTTGTTTCGCTCTACCACTCTGTTTGTGTTGTGCTTGTTAGAGCTCTCTGTTTGCGGCAGAGATCTCTCTGTTCTATGCTTATTGCAAGCATCCTCTGTTTGTGCCAGATCAAACCATTGTATTTATTTGCCGTTCAATTTAGATTGGGAATGAGCAAGAGAGTAATTATGGGTCCAATTTCAACCTATTTTGACCCAATTCAGTAACTTGACATTGCGCGAATTTAACTTAATTGAACCATAATTTTAACTTCAAAGAATATTTCAAAATAACATTCATTTTTTTAGATATAGTACCGAGTCTTTCGAAAAGTCATTCCTTCTTCCTGTACATTAATATACTGGTATCGTCTAGTATATCATCGTATCTTTGGACATGTCAATTTATTCTTCTTCAATATTTGATATGATATTCGATTTTTCTGCATAACATCAACAACCTTTATCACTGTTTGAACCCTTCACGTTACTTTTATTCTTCTAACATGACATCTAAACCTTTGACAATTCATATTTTTGTCAAAATATCCCAATATAATTTAGGTTACTAAAAGATTAATTTTTATAAATTTTTAATTAATTTCATCATCAAAATTTTATATTTAATATTTAAGTTCAATATTCCACATATGAACTATTCCCAACATTTTGATTTTATTTAAATGAATTTTTTAAATAATTAAAAATCATAAATATTTAGGAAAATATATAAGAAATACTATTATAATCACAAGGGAGGGGAGGATTTGATCTTGGCAAAGTTTACATTATATATTGACTAATAAGATTGATATATATTTTATTTGTTACTCGAAATTTTGATTTTAAATTCTTTTAGTAAGCTTTCAAATTTGCAAGATATATCTTAGGTAATTTTTTATAAAATACACATATTTTAGATATTTTCTAAACAGTTAGCCTCATTCTATTTTTTTAGATATTTTCAAACCACACCTTAATTTAAAAAATATCAAAACTATCTTTTTTTCCACTGATGCTTCATTGTCGCTATCACCTTCGTCATCGCTCTATCACAAATAAAGTCATAAATAAAGTGTTTGATGTGATATAATACTCATATATATGCTTGCGTCTTTTGATTTTATTCATCTTTTATATAACATGTAGATGGCTTATAATAGGTTTGTTAGCCTCATTTTAGTTAACTTTTATGGATATTTTTGGCTTGTAAATAAGTTGTGTGTAGTTATCATATATAGGTAAAACTGCCCGGAAACAAACTATCCAAGTCGTCATTTTAGGGATTTTATTGCTCCATAGAATAATACAAAGTGTCAACCAGCGTAATAGATACGAGCTACCTTGGTGGCAAATGGCTAAATAAGCTTCTAGGGTAGTGTTCAGGACTTATTCACTATCCTATTTTATGGATAAACATGTAAGGGTATCACATGACTTATGCAAAACAAATTAAGTTTGTGACATATGGTATTAGAGCTAAATAAGTATACTTAGAAATATTTTGCATATAAACGTAGGGGACTTATCGAGGTTGTTTTAAGTGTAGCCAGCACGCACGATTATTTAAGAGAAACAAGCATAGAGATTTAGGGAAACGAGTCACTTAGAGGAGTGGACATTCAATTTTAACATTCAAAGAAATAACTAACCCTTCATACAAGATGCATCACAAGGATAAGCGAGCTAGAAAGAATGTCGAGCATACATAGGTTAGGATGGCTGAATTCAAGATACGACTAGATATTGACAATCAAATTTTATGGCACTCAAGGCAAATAGCGCACTTGACAAATGATAAGACTATGCAAGGTGGGATAACTTGCTCAATGACCGAAAGGGTTTTGTAACGCTCATAGAGGTGAGAGAAATTACTAACTTAAAGAATTTAGTATTTATGTAAGGGTTTGTATGTAGATGATGGACTATTCGTGACTATCCTAAGGTGACCAAAACTTGGTACTATGAAGGATTAAAATTTTTTCTTCAGCATAGGAAGGATATGTCTGTATGAAGCTAAACTATACAATAAGTTCACCATGTCGCTAAGTCGTGAGGGGCACAACAAGGGTTGAATTAACAAAGAGTCACAATATAGCAAGTGCATTCACGGGGGCTGAATAGTGCATAGCTCGTTCAGCAAAATAGAGTAGTCCAAATGGATGATGATCTCTAAAACTTCTAAAAGGAAAGATGCAAAGAGGAAAGTTGCTCTAATAGGACAAATATCTAAAAGAAATAAATCTCAATTCTCCAAAGGAAGAATCATATGCAACATATTACATATGTTGAAGAGAGATACCTTAAAATAACAACTCCACAAAGTTTAATGAACTAAGCAAGCGACGAAGAGTTATCGCATGACGTAAAATATTGGTAGATGTATTACGAGATCAGGTGGAGCAAAGTAAAACAACACTAAATGAAAGCATACTTAGAGTCGATGTAGAGATTGGACTTAACGAAGAGTTGACCCATGGATGGTGGGCATGAGGGCCATCATCAATTCAATACAAACGGATGAGTGAAACAAGTTGGATGAAACTTGGTGAAGTGCCCAAGCTGCATGAAAGGAGTCAACATAAAAGATAGAATATAAAGTGGAGATATGAAACTTTCCTTAAACAAAAGTTAATGACATGAACTCTTATAAAGGCAAGAGCAAAACTCAATTTGCCGAGATGAAGTTAGGGTCTGAAGGTCTTTACATGGGGTAAGAGGATATAGAAGTAGATACTCTTGAAGAATATGTCGTTATATTACCATTCGAATTTCCATAAAGGAAGTGGTGCACAATAAAGATTGTGCTGAGGGCAGAAGCATAGGATCCAGTTAATGGTGCACTAATTTTACCAAATTTAGTGGAATTTAAGGGTTACCGGACAATAGAATGCCCTAGAGCTATGCTTCGTCTTGGTGCGACTGGAGAGCAGGTGGACGGAGATCAATTGTCAAAGGAGTGAACATAATAAAAGGTCGTAAAAGCCTTGTAATGTGTTGGCAAAGGCCACACATGCAGAGATTACAGTTCGAGTTTATCTCATAAAGATCAAAATATAATAATGATGTCACTAAGAGGCAACATGGTATAACAACTCGTGTTAAAATAATTTAAGACAATATGACAAACATTAGAGAAGTCCTATGAGAGATATGCTCATACGGAAGTATGATTGAGAGCTATTAGGAGCTCCACTTCAGTGGACAATACGACAAGAAGGGCCATAGATTCAATGAGTGAATGTTATAGTACCATAGAGGTGGGTCTTTTATGCATGCATCGAATTTTGTATCAAATGAAAGTCTTGGTCATCAACAAATAAAGGCTATATACCACCGAGAAAAAATTTTGAGTGCAACTACTAGTGAGTCCCATAGGAGTGACTTGATCATACAAAGGTATGATCAGGGCAACTAGAGAGTTTGATTGCTCCAATGTTTATATTCGCTTTTGGAAGCCTAAAAAGCCAGAGAACAAGGCTAAGTAAGCAAATATTCTTACCAAGGAAGTAAAACAGAATATAATCGGCGCAAGCCATATAACATGAAGGCAGTAGCCATGCACGAGAGTTATAATTTATTTTTTTATCGCCCAAGGGGAATTACTCGAAAAACATAAAGGTGTTGAAGCATGTGGTCAAAAGGATGAGGAAGTGACGATAGTTTAGAGGGACAACTATACAAAATCAAGCATTGATTAAAATAAAGGTAGAGTTAGAGGAGTGTCATAGTGCCATAGAGACAAATCTACCAATAGCATAGAAAGGAATGTAGATATAAGATGATAGTTAATAGGGTCATGAGTATGACAACGTCATGGTACCATAGCGACAAAACTTTAATGGAGTCATCGATTCCTTACTCTCATGAAGGAATAGCACTTGGTCATGAATGAGGCCAAGGAGGCAAAGAATACGAAGACAAACTCCAAGTACTAATATAAGGCTAATCGGCAGAAACCAAAGAACGTCGCAAAGCTATTATCAACGGGCTTCTTATCTAAATAGTTGAAAGTGAGGGACTTCAGGTCGATGCAGGAGTGCTCGACTAAGGAATGAAGAATGTAGTATGTAGTGTTATACCTTTTATATTCAAAGGAGTATGCAGTAGAAATAATAGAGAAGAATGCATAATTTTAGATGTGATAAATTATTAGACTTGTCTAAGTTGAGATAATATTTTGTTCTTTTCAATAAAGCTTCATGCATTCCAAAAGTTTGATGGCAATGAGAAGATAAATTGTAATAGCTAACACAATGCAAAGAGTGCAAACACTTATGGTGCTTCAGAAGTGTGAGCAAAGAGTAAATGAATACTAGTAACCAAATCAATATATGAAGTACAACCCTCGAGAAGGTGTGCAAAGTCAAATAAGTTTTACCTTATCAACTCTTAAAAGAATAAACAAAATTGAATCCCCTAGTTCTCTTATTTATCTTATAAAGAAGCTCTATCTATGTTTAAAGATCCTTCGGATAAAGTGAAAGATAATAGTTTTTAAAATCTCACCAATAATGATTGGCGCTATTGAGAGTAGACTATTAACTTCATTTCCTAACAAAATGTCATTGAAAAACAGAAATGATACGAACCTACTTGAAAATGATTTTAAATGAAAAGAAATTGTTGGGTATATTTTATGCAGGAAAGACCTCAAAAACTTTAAAGTTTGTGAGGCAATGCTTATTCAAGCTAAAACAGGCATCCACCCAGTTTAAGCGATTTGAAACATTTAAGAGACTAGTTCATAATAAAGAATGTCTTTTCCTTTATCTATCTACAAGAACTTATAAGAATCAATATAACTTAGCCGATTCTACACTAGTATCTGAGTCATTGGCGAGTCGAAGTAACATGGTAGATTAAAGTTCGACTACTCAATAACCACGATAGAGAATAGCTAGGAGCCAAGAGGTACATTGCAATTGAAGTAGAAAATTAAAGATTTAATAAAAGTTTGAAGATGTAGCATCCGTAAAGATTTTGATAAGGACGTTAAAGGAATAAGTAGGTGAGAATATTATAGATAAAGTTGTAAATAGAGTGTTCAATATAATGCTCATACATGTCTGTCTTTTGGTTTTGTTCATGCTTTTCTTAGCATGTAAACGACTTATAGTAGGTTTGGTAGCCTTATTTTGATTGACTTTAGTGGTCATTTCAAGTTTGTAAATATAGGTTGTGGGTAATTATCATGTAGAGATAAAATTGTCCAGAAATAGACCATCAAAGTAGTCTTTTGGGGGGGGGGGGGGGGGTTTCTAGCCTCATGAAGTGGTGTAAAGTGTCAACTTGCACAACATCCATGAGCTACCTGGGTGGCATATAGCTGTATGAGTCTTTGTGATAATATTTAAGGCTAGTTCATTGCTTTCTTTCATAGTAGTATTATATAGGGACTTGTGGGGACTTTGAACCGCAACAAATCACTTTGGACCATTTGTTGATTGATCGTTCAAAGTTTGCGAAGTCTATATTTATCATTCGTATTACCTATTAAGTGTTTGTTGAAATGATTGCTTACGAATATAATGTTAAATAGTTTTTCTAACATATCTTCTCTTTTGCAAGTCCTCATGGAACCATAAAAAGTATCGGACAAGCTGCCCTTTTGCGGATGGAAACGCAAAGGTACCGCATGAGTTAGGTAAGACTAGTTAAATCTGTGATAGCCCATTATCCACTTGTTGTCACTGCTCGTCATCCATGATTGAGAGAAGAAGGGAGGAGATAACGGTAAGGAGAGAGGAGGAGAGGATGAGTTATTGGGAAGGAGAGAAAAGATGAGGGTGAAAGATCGAGCAATCGGGAAGGACGGGATATTGTGATGGTGATGACAACCAAGAGAGAGGGGCGGAGGAGAAGGGGTAGTTTGAATTAAATTAAGATAATCATTTGAAAAAATCTAAAATATAAGGATTTTTAAAAAATCATCCTTATATCTTTAAATAAAATAGTAAAAACATTAAAAATTAATTCAATATATCACTACTGAACTATATAATAAAATATTAAATTAAAAAAATAATTCTACATTTTACTGTCGAGCTATATTTTGGATGTGAATGCTTGATTGGTTTTAGGGAGGAATTAATTTGGCGTCTAGTAGTGAATGGCTTTCGTTAACACGGAGCAGGAAAGAGTTGACTTTTTAGAAATCACGTCATAAAATCTTTCAATTTCCTATTAAATCTTCACGAATAATCCATCAATAACGAGGCAAGTTCCTTCTTCCATAGGATTTCAACACGGAATGGAACTGCATTCGGAGTCCAACCCGCAAACTTATGTGGCAACCGAAACTACGCGTCCGATTGTATTTAGGATTTGTACTCGATGAATTCGATCCCGTCTCGGATTCGCAGACCAGAATCTCTCTCTCTCTCTCTCTCTCTCTCTCTCTCTCTCTCTCTATAAAGCCGCTCCATGGTAGGAATTAAGCCGAGTTCACACGGTCGAAGTGCGACAAGAAGGCGATGGCGACGATGGAGACGACTCCTGTCCATGGCCATGCCGATTGGGTTCTCAGGGCCTATCAAACTGAGGGGACGCCGGCATCGGCTCCGGTGGTGATCAAACTCGGCTACACCGTGATGCACATTCTTGAAGATCGAGTCGTGGAGGAACCGCCCCGTGCCTTCCACACCTTTCTCTTCACTCTCGGCGACTTCCTCCACCAAGCATCTCGCCGCCGGGCGATCTCGACCGTTCTCTTACGCGCCGGTGTCTATGGTTATGACATCTGCTTTGCCGGGCGGTTGGAGAGACAACTCGTTGCCTTCTGCAATGATCCAGTCGAGACGGCTTTCTACTCGGGCAACGGGATCGAGATGTTCGTGGACGTACTTTTGGCCCACTTCCCGATCGATGAGGAACCTTCTTCGGACGTCGAAGGCGTCGGCGAGGACCGGGATTTCGGCGGCATCCCGGCGTCGACGGATGCGGTGAAGGAGCTGGCGGTGGTGAAGTACGATCGTGGAGGAGATGTCAGAGAGGAGAGTTGCATCATCTGCTTCGAGGAGTTCGACAAGGGCGTGGAGGTGACGCGGATGCCATGCAATCACGCCTTCCATGGCGGCTGTCTCACTCGATGGTTGGAGAGCAGCCATGTGTGTCCTCTCTGCAGACACGCCATACCTGCTTCTGCTGATCCCTGAAATGCTTCTCCTCTTCTTGATGACCCCGAGATACAGAGACATCTTCTGTTTCCTGCTTGTGGACTGCATATTGCTAAAGATGAAGAGAAAAGAAGTGCCAGCGGAATGGTCGATAATGGCGTTCGAGTTGTGCATACATTGATGAGGACATGAAAGAAGTAATTGGTTCTTCAAGTGATCGAACAGTGTGTGCATTGTAAATGAAGTATGGAATGAATTGCCTATCTTAGGAAAATAAAACGCTATACGATTAATCCCATCTGGTGTTCTTTCTTGTTTCGCTCTACCACTCTGTTTGTGTTGTGCTTGTTAGAGCTCTCTGTTTGCGGCAGAGATCTCTCTGTTCTATGCTTATTGCAAGCATCCTCTGTTTGTGGCAGATCAAACAATTGTAGTTATGTGCCGTGCAATTTAGATTGGGAGTGAGCAAGAGAGTAATTATGGGTCCAATTTCAACCTATTTTGACCCAATTCAGTAACTTGACATTGCGCGAATTTAACTTAATTGAACCATAATTTTAACTTCAAAGAATATTTCAAAATAACATTCATTTTTTTAGATATAGTACCGAGTCTTTCGGAGAGTCATTCTTTCTTCCTGTGCATTAACATACTGAAATTCTAGTATATCTTCATATTTTTGGACAAGTCAATTTATCCTTCTTCAACATTTGATATGATATTCGTTTTTTATGCATAACATCAACAACCTTTATCACTGAGCCCTTCACGTTACTTTTATTCTTCTAACATGACATATAAACCTTTGACATTCCATATTTTTGTCAAAATATCCCAATATAATTTAGGTTACTAAAAGATTAATTTTATAACTTTTTAATTAATTTCATCATCAAAATTTTATATTTAATATTTAAGTTCAATATTCCACATATGAACTATTCCCAACATTTTGATTTTATTTAAATGAATTTTTTAAATAATTAAAAATCATAAATATTTAGGAAAATATATAAGAAATACTATTATAATCACAAGGGAGGGGAGGATTTGATCTTGGCAAAGTTTACATTATATATTGACTAATAAGATTGATATATATTTTATTTGTTACTCGAAATTTTGATTTTAAATTCTTTTAGTAAGCTTTCAAATTTGCAAGATATATCTTAGGTAATTTTTTTATAAAATACTAATATTTTAGATATTTTCTAAACAATTACCCTCATTTTATTTTTTTAGATATTTTCAAACCACACCTTAGTTTAAAAAATATCAAAACTATCTTTTCTTCCGCTGACGCTTCATTGTTGCTATCACCATCGTCGTCGCTTTATCACGAATAAAGTCCTAAATAAGGTGTTTGATGTGATATAATACTCATATGTGCTTGTGTCTTTTGATTTTATTCATCTTTTATATAACATGCAGATGTCTTATAATAGGTTTGTTAGCCTCATTTTAGTTAGCTTTTATGGATATTTTTGGCTTGTAAATAAGTTGTGTGTAGTTATCACATATAGGTAAAACTGCCCGGAAACAAACTATCCAAGTCGTCATTTTAGGGATTTTATAGCTTCATAGAATAATACAAAGTGTCAACCAGCGTAATACATAGGAGCTACCTTGGTGGCAAATGGCTAAATAAGCTTCTAGGGTAGTGTTCAGGACTTATTCCCTATCCTATTTTACAATAATGTCATGTGGATAGTTGTGAGGATTTTTACTTACAACAAACCATCTTGGACCCTTTGTAACGTGACCGTTCAGAGTTTGCAAAATTTATGTTTGTAATATGCATTGTCTATCAAATATTTGCTGAAATGACTACTTGTGGATCACAAATTAAATATTTTCAGGTAAACTGATTTTTTATGAATAAACATGTAAGGGTATCACATAACTTATGCAAAACCAGTTAAGTCTGTGACATATGGTATTAGAGCTAAATAAGTATACTTAGAAATATTTTGCATGTAAACGTACGGGACTTATCGAGGTTGTTTTAAGGGTAGCCAGTACGCACAACTATTTAAAGAAAATGAGCATAGAGATGTAGGGAAATGAGTCATTTAAAGGAGTGGACATTCAATGTTAGCATTCAAAGAAATAGCCAACCCTTCACACAAGATGCATCACAAGGATAAGCGAGCTAGAAAGAATGTATATCATACAGAGGTTAGAATGGCTGACTTCAAGGTACGACTCGATATTGGCAATCAAATTTTATGGCACTCAAAGCAAACAGGGCACTTGACAAATGATAAGACTATGCAAGGTGAGGTGGCTTGCTCAATGACCGAAAGGGTTGTATAACACTCATAGAGGTGACAGAAATTACTAACTTAAAGAATTTAGTATTTGTGCAAGAGTTTGTATGTAGATGATGGACTATTCGTGACTATCCTAAGGTGACCAAAACTTGGTACTATGGAGCATTAAAATTTTTTCTTCAGCATAGGAAGGATATGTCTGTATGAAGCTAAACTATACAATAAGTTCACCATGTCACTAAGTCGTGAGGTGCACAACAAGGGTTGAATTGGCAAAGAGTCACAATATAGCAAGTGCATTCACAGGGATTAAATAGTGCATGGCTCGTTCAGCAAAATAGAGTAGTCTAAAAGGATGATGGTCTCTAAAACTTCTAAAAGGAAAGATGCAAAGAGAAAAATTGCTCTAATAGGACAGATATCTAAAAGAGATAAATCTCGATTCTCCAAAGGAAGAATCATATTCAACATATTACATATGTTGAAGAGAGATACCTTAAAATAACAACTCCACAAAGTTTAATGAACTAAGCAAGCGACGAAGAGTTATCGCATGACGTAATATATTGGTAGATGTATTACGAGATCAGGTGGAGCAAACTAAAACAACACTAAATGAAAGCATACTTAGAGTCGATGTAGAGATTGGACTTAACGGAGAGTTGACCCATGGATGGTGGGCATGAGGGCCATCATCAATTCAATACAAACTGATAAGTGAAACTTGGTGAAGTGCCCAAGCTGCATGAAAGGAGTCAACATAAAAGATTGAATATGAAGTGGAGATATGAAGCTTTCCTTGAATAAAAGTTAATGACATGAACTCTTATAAAGGCAAGAGCATAACTCAATTTGCCGAGATGAAGTTAGGGTCCAAAGGTCTTTACATGGGGTAAGAGGATATAGAAGTAGATACTCTTGAAGAATATGTCGTTATATTACCATTTTAGTTTCCATGAAGGAAGTAGTGCGCAATAGAGATTGTGCTGAGGACAGAAACCTAGGATCCAGATAATGATATACTAATTTTAGCAAATTTAGTGGAATTTAAGGGTTACCAGACAATGGAATGCCCTAGAGCTTTGCTTCGTCTTGGTGTGACTAGAGAGCGGGTGGACGGAGATCAATTGTCAAAGGAGTGAATATAATAAAAAGTGGCAAAGGCCCTGTAATGTGTTGGAAAAGGCCACACATGCAGATATTACAATTCGAGTTTATCTTATAAAGATCAAAATATAATAGAGATGTCACTAAGAGGCAATATGGTATAACAACTCGTGTTGAAATAATTTAAGATAATATGACACACATGAGAGAAGTCCTTTGAGAGATATGATCATATGGAGGTATGATTGAGAGCTATTAGGAGCTCTACTTCAGTGGACAATACGACAAGAAGGGCTATGGATTCAATTAGTGAATGTTATAGTACCATAGAGGTGGGTCTTTTATGCATGCATCGAATTTTGTATCGAATGAAAGCCTTGGTTATCAACAAATAAAGGCTATATACCATCGAGAAAAAATTATGTGTGCAAGTACTAGTGAGTCCCATAGGAGTGACTTGATCATACAAAGGTATGATCAAGACAACTAGAGAGTTTGAGCTCCAATGTTTATATTCGCTTATGGAAGTTTAAAAAGCCAGAGAACAAGGCTAAGTAAGCAAATGTTCTTACCAAGAAAGTAAAGCAGAATATAATCGGTGCAAGCCATATAACATGAAGGCAATAGCCATGCACGAGAGTTATAGTTTATTTTTCTGTCGACAAAGGGGAATTACTCGAAAAACATAAAGGTGTTGAAGCAAGTGGTCAAAAGGATGAGGAAATGACGATAGGTTTAAAGGGACAACTACACAAAATCAAGCATTGATTAAAATAGAGGTGAAGTTAGAGGAGTGTCATAGTGCCATAAAGACAAATCTACCAAAAACATAGAAAGGAATGTATATATGAGATGACAGATAATAGGGTCATGAGTATGACAACGTCATGGTACCAAAGCAACAAAACTTTCATGGAGTCATCAATTCCTTGCTCTCATGAAGAAAGAGCACTTGGTCATGAATGAGACCAAGGAGGCAAAGAATACGAAAACAAACTCCAAGTACTAAGATAAGGCTAACCAGCAGAAACCAAAGAACTTCACAAAACTATTGTCAACGGGCTTCTTATCTAAATAGTTGAAAGTGAGAGACTTCAGGTCGATGCAGGAGTACTCGACTAAGGAATGAAGAAGGTAGTATGTAGTGTTATACCTTTTATATTCAAAGGAGTATGTAGTAGAAATAATAGAGAAGAATGCACAATTTTAGATGTGATAAATTATTAGAGACTTGTCTAAGTCGAGATAATATTTTGTTCTTTTCAACAAAGCTTCATATATTCCAAAAGTTTGATTGCAATGAGCAGATAAATTGTAATAGCTAACACAATGCAAATAGTGCAAACACTTATGGTGCTTCAAAAGTGTAAGCAAAAAGTAAACGAATACTAATAACCAAATCAATATATGAAGTACAACCCTCGAGAAGGTGGGCAAAATCAAATAAGTTTTACCTTATCAACTCTTAAAAGAATAAACGAAATTGAATCCCCTAGTTCTCTTATGTATCTTATAAAGAAGCTTTATCTATGTTTAAAGATATGTCAAATAAAGTGAAAGATAATAGTTTTTAAAATCTCACCAATAATAATTGGCGCTATTGAGAGTAGACTGTTAACTTCATTTCCTAACAAAATGTCATTCAAAAACAGAAATGATACGAACCTACTTGAAAATGATTTTAAATGAAAAGAAATTGTTGGGTACATTTTGTGAAGGAAAGACCTCAAAAACCTTAAAGTTTGTGAGGCAATGCTTATTCAAGCTAAAACAGGCATCCACCCAGTTTAAGCGATTTGAAACATTTAAGAGACTAATTTATAATAAAGAATGTCTTTTCCTTTATCTATCTACAAGAACTTATAAGAATCAATATAACTTAGCTGATTCTACACTAGTATCTGAGTCATTGGCGAGTCGAAGTAACATGGTAGATTAAAGTTTGACTACTCAATAACAACGATAGAGAATAGCTAGGAGCCAAGAGGTATATTGCAATTGAAGTAGAAAATTAAAGATTTAACAAAAGTTTGAGTATGTAGCATCCGTAAAGATTTCGATAAGGACGTTAAAGGAATAAGTAGGTGAGAATATTATAGATAAAGTTGTAAATAGAGTGTTCAATATAATGCTCATACATATCTGTCTTTTGGTTTTGTTCATGCTTTTCTTAGCATGTAAACGACTTATAGTAGGTTTGGTAGCCTCATTTTGATTGACTTTAGTGGTCATTTCAAGCTTGTAAATGTAGGTTGTGGGTAATTATCATGTAGAGATAAAATTATCCAGAAATAGACCATCAAAGTAGTCTTTTGGGGGGGGGGGGCGGTTTCTAGCCTCATGAAGTGGTGTAAAGCGTCAACTTGCACAACATCCATGAGCTACCTGGGTGGCATATAGCTGTATGAGCCTTTGTGATAATATTTAGGGCTAGTTCATTGCTTTCTTTCATAGTAGTATTATATAGAGACTTGTGGGGACTTTGAATCGCAACAAATCACTTTGGACCATTTGTTGATTGATCGTTCAAAGTTTGCGAAGTCTATATTTATCATTCGTATTACCTATTAAGTGTTTGTTGAAATGATTGCTTACGAATACAATGTTAAATAGTTTTTCTAACATATCTTCTCTTTTGCAAGTCCTCATGGGATCATAAAAAGTATCGGACAAGCTGCCCTTTTGCGGATGGAAACGCAAAGGTACCGCATGAGTTAGGTAAGACTAGTTAAATCTGTGATAGCCCATTATCCACTTGTTGTCACTGCTCGTCATCCATGATTGAGAGAAGAAGGGAGGAGATAACGGTAAGGAGAGAGGAGGAGAGGATGAGTTATTGGGAAGGAGAGAAAAGATGAGGGTGAAAGATCGAGCAATCGGGAAGGACGGGATATTGTGATGGTGATGACAACCAAGAGAGAGGGGCGGAGGAGAAGGGGTAGTTTGAATTAAATTGAGATAATCATTTGAAAAAATATAAAATATAAGGATTTTTAAAAAATCATCCTTATATCTTTAAATAAAATAGTAAAAACATTTAAAATTAATTCAATATATCACTACTGAACTATATAATAAAATATTAAATTAAAAAAAATAATTCTACATTTTACTGTCGAGCTATATTTTGGATGTCAATGCTTGATTGGTTTTAGGGAGGAATTAATTTGGCGTCTAGTAGTGAATGGCTTTCGTTAACACGGAGCAGCAAAGAGTTGACTTTTTAGAAATGACGTCATAAAATCTTTCAATTTCCAATTAAATCTTCACGAATAATCCATCAATAACGAGGCAAGTTCCTTCTTCCATAGGATTTCAACACGGAATGGAACTGCATTCGGAGTCCAACCCGCAAACTTATGTGGCAACCGAAACTACGCGTCCGATTGTATTTAGGATTTGTACTCGATGAATTCGATCCCGTCTCGGATTCGCAGACCAGAATCTCTCTCTCTCTCTCTCTCTCTCTCTCTCTCTCTCTATACATATATAAAGCCGCTCCATGGTAGGAATTAAGCCGAGTTCACACGGTCGAAGTGCGACAAGAAGGCGATGGCGACGATGGAGACGACTCCTGTCCATGGCCATGCCGATTGGGTTCTCAGGGCCTATCAAACTGAGGGGACGCCGGCGTCGGCTCCGGTGGTGATCAAACTCGGCTACACCGTGATGCACATTCTTGAAGATCGAGTCGTGGAGGAACCGCCCCGTGCCCTTCCACACCTTTCTCTTCACTCTCGGCAACTTCCTCCCACCAAGCATCTCGCCGCCGGGCGATCTCGACCGTTCTCTTACGCGCGGTGTCTATGGTTATGACATCTGCTTCGCCGGGCGGTTGGAGAGACAACTCGTTGCCTTCTGCAATGATCCAGTCGAGACGGCTTTCTACTCGGGCACCGGGATCGAGATGTTCGTGGACGTACTTTGGCCCACTTCCCGATCGATGAGGAACCTTCTTCGGACGTCGAAGGCGTCGGCGAGGACCGGGATTTCGGCGGCATCCCGGCGTCGACGGATGCGGTGAAGGAGCTGGCGGTGGTGAAGTACGATCGTGGAGGAGATGTCAGAGAGGAGAGTTGCATCATCTGCTTCGAGGAGTTCGACAAGGGCGTGGAGGTGACGCGGATGCCATGCAAGCACGCCTTCCATGGCGGCTGTCTCACTCGATGGTTGGAGAGCAGCCATGTGTGTCCTCTCTGCAGACACGCCATACCTACTTCTGCTGATCCCTGAAATGCTCCTCCTCTTCTTGATGACCCCGAGATACAGAGACGTCTTCTGTTTCCTGCTTGTGGACTGCATATTGCTAAAGATGAAGAGAAAAGAAGGGCCAGCGGAATGGTCGATAATGGCGTTCGAGTTGTACATACATTGATGAGGACATGAAAGAAGTAATTGGTTCTTCAAGTGATCGAACAGTGTGTGGATTGTAAATGAAGAATGTAATGAATTGCCTTTCTTAGGAAAATAAAACGCTATACAATCCCATCTGGTGTTCTTTCTTGTTTCGCTCTACCACTCTGTGTTGTGCTTGTTAGAGCTCTCTGTTTGCGGCAGAGATCTCTCTGTTCTTTGCTTATTGCAAGCATCCTCTGTTTGTGGCAGATCAAACAATTGTAGTTATGTGCCGTTCAACTTAGATTGGGAGTGAGCAAGAGAGTAACTTTGGTGCATAACAGTATTGATTTAGTTATTCAAATCAATTAAATTAATATTTAATTGATTTGAATAACTTTAGTGCATAACATAACTCTTTCATGAAATGCATTAAAAATAATTTAATTTAACTTGTATATAATCTTCCAAATCATGTAATTGCTTATATAGTGATTGGTTCATCACATCATGGAGGTAGCTTTTCTTATGGATATTTTATCTGACACACTGCATATCTATAAGTAACTCATTAAGACTTGTAATATAGTATGAGTAGCAATAGATTTTTTTATATAATAAAAAATACAAAGTGAGGAAAGAATAGACATTAATGAAATGATAACAAAAAAAATAAAGAGATAACTATCATACTCACTATGGATGAAGGTCTCATACCTATACATGTCTTGATGAAAAAAAATATCATTAGAAAACTAAATGTAACCTTACACCATTGAGACATGCAAAATGGAATGATGGCTTTAGGCAATAGGATTCTCTCAATTGTGTCTTTCCTTGTGGTCTTGTATGACTGAAGTTTACCTTAGTAGCTTATTCTTAAACCAATGAGCTCAATAAAATGACAATGAGCTTATTCTTAAACTTTAATATTTTTTTGAAGTTTACCTTAGCACCAACATTATTATTATGCTTCTTGAGGTCTCATTGGTTTAAGAATAAACTTCTAAGTTAAACTTCAAGAAAATATTGTGAAACTAATAGAATTATTTAAACTACAAGCTGTTGAAATAGGTTTTATTACATGCATCCTTTCTAAAATTTGGCCAATAACATCCTTTATAGAGGACTCTTTAAATGCCACGGTTCACCCACTGATGTATTCTCCCCACGGCTCATCAGGAGACGAGCATCTTAGTAGTGGCTGACTGAATGATAGGACCTTCTAAAGACTCAACACACACACAACAAAACATACAATAATTGAATACACAAACACATGAATATGCGGGTATGCAAATATGTGGATATATGACATAATTAAAATTTTATAAATCTTCTCTCATTTCCTTTTAGTCATGTAAACATGAACGATTACATATATTCTCTTATATCTTTTTTATTCTTAAATTCATCAATCATAGTAGTCCTATAAAGGATAGAAAGGAAGAGAGGAGAAGACGACTTTAATTTTTCTTATAGATCGACATCACTATAGATCTCGGATTCGAAATATATGTGGAGTACTTGAGGAGCCTACTTTGGACCCTCAAATCTTTCAAAATATAAAAGTACTTGAGGAGTATAATTTATTATTGTAGAGATCTTATGGTGATATACAAGTAGGTACTAAGGTCCATCAAAGATATCATGGAAAGACTATTTTCAAATATTCTAAGATTACTCACTTATCATTTTTATTTTTGTGTTTCTTTTAATTATCTCACCTTATTAGTTAATTAGTTTTCATGGCCTATAACTAGTATAGATAAAGATCCCCTTTAAGTCAATGGAACCATTAAGGAAAATAATATCTTTCAAGAATTATAAGAATCTTCTCTAATACTAGGAGTTGATTCCTCTCTTCACCCTTTATAAGGTTAGTTTGCTGGAATAATTTTTAGTTATATTTTTTTGATTTTATTTTTATTCTATGTTAGTTGATATCAGAGCTCTTGGTATTAGCATAATAGGTTTGTGGTTAAGAAATTAAGAAGTATGCTCTATACTTATCACTTATAGTAGTTCTTGTGTATCAGAAATTTAATTTACTAAGTATAACTCTATAGCCCATTAAGTTAACGTCTAGTGATAATAATGGTGGCAATGATGTTATTGATAATAGTAATAACAATTTTGACAATAATGGATTTCGTGATAGAGGCAATGACAACAACCATAACAATAATGATCAGAAAGTGTCAGCCCTATCAGTAGTGTTAGAAGCACAAAAAGCAAGAATAACCTAAGAACTCCAAGAGATTCATAGCACTTCAATTGACATAGTGCTATCCACCCATGATAATAAATAGTATATGATGATGACTCAAAAGATAATAGTGAAAGATAATAGAAGACATTAAGTACCACCCAAATAAAATAGACTATTTGAGGATTACCACCTCAAAGTAAACCTCTCTGTTTAATAGTCACCTTAATATTGAAGCTTTTCTTTACTAGAATTATGAAGTAAAGAATTTCTTCAATGTGAGAAATGTCCATGATCATAAATAAGTCAAGCTTATTATATATAAGTTAAAAAGAGATACAACAGCTTAGTGAGATATATTACATAATAACATAAGAAAATAAGGAAAGACACCAATAACGGAAGATGAGGTAACTTTTCAAAGAAAGATTTCTATGTTAGATTATGAACAATTATTGTTTTAATAATACTAAAATTACATTCAAGATACTCGATCTGTAATAGAGTATATTGATGAGTTCCTTATGCCTTTCAACTAGATGTAACTTATCAAAATCAGAAGACTAGCAGACAACAAGGTACGCTAATGGACTAAAATCTATAATCAAAGATAGAATGCCTTTAACTTCAACATAGATACTAGATGAAGCTCATAATATAATATTAAAAGTTAAAATATTATTGACTCGGCCTTCAATTACTATTCAATAATTCTGTACTTTGACAACATGACATACTTTTAACAAAGAAAAGCAAGTTATGATTAAGTCAATACAACTTATAAATTAAGGCATAAGTATCGAAGGAGCAATAAGGCAAGCTAAGCATATCTTAATTATCACAAATAATCCATATGCTTGATCCTTGGTTGAAAAATATTTTAAATGTGGGGATCCTGGATATCGTTCCAATGAGTGTCATACTTGTAAGACTGTCAACCTTGTAGATCACAAAAATGACTTTGATAAAGAATGAAATGCTCAAGATAATACGATTAATGATATTGACAATACTAAAATAGCAAAGAAAAAATAAGAACATGTGGTGTGTTGTAAAAAGATTATTACTCACCCCAAGGCAAGAAGATCCATCTCATCTTCCATTCTCGATACAGTGTTAATAACAAAGTCTGTGCATTGATCATAGACAATGAATGCTGTGATAACATCATATCCAAATCACTAGTGAGGCACTTAAAATTATAGACAAAAGCTCATCCAATACCATACAAGTTAGGAAAGATTAAAGAAAGCCCAACTATCATTGTAACTGAAATATATTGAGTTCCTCTCTCAATTCGGAAGCCATAAGGAGAAAGTTATATATGAGGTAGTTGATATGAATGCATATCATATGTTATTTAAGAGGTCATGACAGTATAATATGAATATAACCCATCTTAAAAGAAAAGATTCTAGTGGAACGAGAAGAAGATTATTATTCGACCAACTAAGAAAAAGTAAGACAAATCCAACACTTCTAAAGTGAAGTGAAAGTCTTTCTTATCCATTTTTAACTCTGAGCAGGAATTTGTTATCAGTTCTAAAGAAATAAGAGTATGCTATACTCTTATGGTGAAGGAGTAAAAAGTCATATGAAGTAAAGATTATGAGAAAACTAAGATTGATATTTAAAGAATTCAAAAAGATCACCTCTAAAGAATTACCAAATGACCTCCCCTCATGAGAGATATTCAACACCAAATTCATTTGACTCTAAGAGTAAATCTATCAAATTTACCTCACTACCAGATGAACCCAAAAGAGAATGAGATGTTAAGAGAGAAAGTTGAAAAGTTAATACTAAATGGGCATATTTGAGAAAGTACGAGCCTATGTGAAGTCCCGGCTTTATTGACACCTAAGATGAAAGTTGTAGGATATGTATAGATAGCAGAGTCATCAACAAAATCACGGTGAGCTATCACTTTCCCATACCTCGACTAGAAGATATATTGGACCTAGAGACGAATGGAATACTACATTTAAGAAAAGAGAATGCTTATATAAATGGTTAGTTATGTCATTAGGTTTATCCAATTATATTCATTAGACTTATGAATCTAAGTACTTAAACTATTAATCAAAAAAAATTTATAGTAATATATAATAAAATATATCTTTAAATAAAATCACACATATATCTTCAAATAAAATAATTAAAATTAAAAATTAATTCTATATTTTACTATTGAACTATATAATAAAATATTTAAAATTAAAAATTAATTCTATATTTTGCTATCGAGCTATATTTTGGATGTCAATGCTTGATTGGTTTTAGGGAGGAATTAATTTGGTGTCTAATAGTGAATGGCTGTCGTCAACGCAGAGCAGGAAAGATTTGACTCATTAGAGATGACGTCATAAAACCTTTCAATTCCCAATTAAATCTTCACTAATAATCCCATCAAGAACGTTGCGGGTTCTTTCTTCCGCAAGATTTCAACACGTGTCGAATGGAACGGCGTTCGGAATCCAAGCCGCAAACTTCTGTGGCGACGGAAACTACGTGTCCGATTCTAGATACGATTTGTACTCGATGAATTCGATCCCGTCTCGGATCCGGAGACCAGAATCTCTCTAGATATAAAGCCGCTCCATCGTAGGACTTAATCCGAGTTCACAAAGTTGAAGTGCGACAAGAAGGCGATGGCGACGATGGAGACTCCTCCTGATGATGGCCATGCCGATTGGGTTATCAGGGCCTATCAAACGGAGGGGACTTCGGCGTCGCAGCCGTTATCGTCTCCGGTGGTCATCAACCTCGGCTACAGCGTGAAGCACTTTCTTGAAGGTCGATTCGTGGAGGAACCGCCCCGTGCCTACTACACCTTTGCGTTCACTCTTTGGGATTTCCTCGACCAAGCATCTCGCCGCCAGGCGATCTCCACCGTTCTCTTACGCACCGGCGCCTATGGTTGTGACATCTGCTTCGCCGGGCGGTTGGAGAGACAACTCGTTGCCTTCTGCAATGATCCAGTCGAGACGGCTCTCAACTCGGGCGACGGGATCGAGATGATCGTCGACGTATTTTTGCCCGACTTCCCGAGCGATGAGGAACCCTCTTTGGACGTCGAAGGCGTCGGCGAGGACGGGGATTTCGTCGGCATCCCGGCGTCCACGGATGCGGTGGAGGAGTTGACGGTAGTGAAGTACGAGCGTGGAGGAGATATCAGAGAGGAGAGTTGCATCATCTGCTTCGAGGAGTTCGACGAGGGCGTGGAGGTGACGCGGACGCCATGCAAGCACGCCTTCCATGGCGGCTGTCTCACTCGATGGTTGGAGAGCAGCCGTGTCTGTCCACTCTGCAGAGACGCCATACCTGCTTCTGCTGATCCCTGAAATGCTTCTCCTCTTCTTGATGACCCCGAGATACAGAGACATCTTCTGTTTCCTGCTTGTGGACTGCATATTGCTAAAGATGAAGAGAAAAGAAGTGCCAGCGGATGCAGTCGATTCAAATGGTAGATGATAACGTTCGAGTTGTACATACATTTATGAGGACTCGAAGGAAATAATTGGTTCTTGACGTGATAATGCTCTACAGCTACCGACGAAGAAAGAGTCCTCTGTGCTATGCTTACCGAAATCATCCTCTGTTTTCGGCAGACCAAACAATCGTAGTTGTGTGCCTTCCAATTTAATTTGGGAACGAACAAGAGAGTAATCAAGAATCCCTGATGGATTTAGGAAGGGTTTAATTTGGCATCTAACAGTGACTGGGCGTCGAAAGCGAGCAATCCATTAGATACGTAGCAAACACTGGTTTCTCCTATATATGGCAATGGAAATTTCCGAATCTAAACTGCAACTTTATATGGCAATGGAAATTACGTGTCGAATACTAAGTAGGATTTCTTGCCAACGTAATGCCATCCTAACTGGGATATGGAGGCTTATCGTTTCGATTGGCTGTGCTGCTTGAATTCTCATTCGAATGATGACCATTTAGTCCCCAATGGCAATTAGTGTGATATCATTTTAGACCACTGCCCTTCGTTCTACCTAATTTGGATTATTAGAATCACTTGAGAGAAGGATGAGAATATTTATTACAGGTTAAATTGTTGAAATCTACAGATTTCAAAGAGGGCCGAGAGAAATAAGAAATCCAATGGTATGGAAGATCATTAAATTCTGAGTCATGGTGAATAAAAAAAGATATAAATCTATTTACAAATCAGTCACTTATAATTTATATAGTGATTGGTACATCTTTAAAATTATACAGTATGATAATTTATTATTATTATTATTATTATATATTTTATTTTGTTTCCCTTTCATTCCTTATTTCTTCTTCTTGGTGTGCTCGTGACTTACCTCTTGTTTTGTCTATTTTATTCTCTTAGGTTAAATATCAATTTGTTATGATCAATCACTATTTAATGGCCTATGGTCCTTTCTTTCTCTTTTCTTTTTTTTTATAATAAATTTCTCATCATTTACTGTCAATAAAAAAAATATAATTAGAAAATAAAAAATATATATATGGTGATCTAAACACAATATTTACTTTATGAATCTATGTCAACCTATTTGATAGAAAAATAATGACATAACGAACATTGATACTTTAGTGTTAAGTGGTCAACATCTTGATGTCACGAACCAAACATTTTCACATGTGGCTATTATAGTGATGCTTCTTAGATAATACCGACAACTTCATGCTTCACATATATTTTCTAGATTTGACACAATATGTTTTTACTTAGGTCAAGGATTACATAAAACTATCTCGAATATCAAAATATGTCTTACAAGTGTTTTTCCAAACGGAGAAAAAAGCTCTCATTAAGATAGTACTTTTGGCTTTACTACCATTAGCATTCTGCTTATACCTCAATTCCAAACATTCGATATAATTTTACAGGATTTAGCATCTTTTAGATTCGGCAAGAGAAACACAGAATAGGGCCTCAATTAGCTGAGTTAATATTTAAGTCAAATAATCAGATTTTAACTTAATACTGACATATGATATTCTGTATCAATCTTTTGATTGTGATAAAATATAACATAGATCATTATACAAGAAAAAAAATCAATGCAACATGAATATGATATTAACAAGGAAAAAAGAGAGAGGATATTATAGGAAAGTTTAAGGATTGGAATCACTACCTCGATATTTTATAAGTAATGCCCTAATGTTCCCTCTTTTCTTTGTTGAATGACTATCCTTTTCATCAATGGAGACGGGGATAATGATTAACAAATTGATATATTATATTCATATCATATATGAACAATAAGAACTAGAAGTCTTATCGATATTGGAACTCATAGAGAAGAAAATAGATTTATGAATGGAATCAAATATATAGTATTTACAGAAAAAAAAATATTCGATTATTAGGGAATAGTCAATATACTTGTAATGTCAAATCTGAATCGATTAGGATAGAAATAAAGTATTGGGTCGAACTCTTCTTTGATGTCAAGGTAATAGCGATGAATAGTCATCGACTCCCGAGAAAGGATAGAAAAATGAGACATATAATACATTACAAACATATAATCATTACGTTTCAATTGGATTATTATAGAGAAAAAAACTTAAAGTAAAATACTTAATAACATGACGATACATTTATACAAAACTTCTACCTCAAACACATGTAATGGAGCCATAAACAGTTAAGTAAAATCTAATCTACGAGATAATTTGATCTATGGATAGTATTATTTTAGTAAAAGTCATAATGTCAGAGGAATCATTACGACAGGGAGGTCATAAGCATCTATACCATAAAATAGGAGGGTTAACCATAAACTTAGATTTTGCTTGTCATGTCAAATCATAAAATTACCCTTAATTTAAAAATTAGATATTATAATTACTTTAGACATCAAAACTAGTGTGAGCATGAATATCTCATCACCCAATTCTTGGTAATTCATTTGCCTAAGCTTATATCTTATTATAGATTCTTAGTAAGGTAAACTTTTCAATTAATAAAAAGATAGAGTTTAAGTCCACCATAGAGGCAATTAGATAGTATGAGAAAATATTCTTTCTCATAGTCTTTGTAATTACATGAGAACTTCAGAGAATATACAAAAAATAAGGAATATACTCTTAATTTTCGTGAACAAAGATAACATATTATCATATTATCATAGTGTCATCCATCATATGAAGAATATACTTTAGAAAAGACATAGAAAATAATATTATGTGTAATTTCTCAAAGATATTATTCATAGGATGAGGTTAATTTCTTTGATTTTAGTAAGTGTAGAGTTTTTTTTTTTTGTTATGAATAAGAATATCATATGATATATAATATAAATATAAGATGAAAAGAAAAATATAAATGAAAGGAGAAGATGTATGATAAGTACGAGTTGTTTCTTATTATATATACATTTAATTAAATTATGAAAAATATTTTTTTTGATATGCTGTTAATATTCCTTAATCTATTTAAAATCATGCTTACCCATCTGATGAAGGCATAGTAACAAAATATTTTTTGATAATAGAGAAATAAAAAGAGAAGAAAGAAATGACAATAAACTGATTACGAAAAAAATAAATGGATAACTATGGTACTCATTTTAGGACAAAGAAATGAATTCCAAAGATAAAATCCTTGCATCTTCGCATGTGGACATTAGAAAAATAAATATGATATCATTACTCACATATATAATGTAAGAAAAGTACATAGTTCACTATATTATTATGGTCTCCATTATAATGTTCTTTATTATTTATGGGCCTAAATTTAAGAATGAAAAGAAAATTATAATTATATCAAATCAAATATATGATATGTTCCATTTGATAAAGGTAATATTTTTTTTACTTGATTTAACAAATAATATTTCTTTCTTAATGATATTCTTTTTTGGTATATTTTCATCTTTGTAGAGATGAATTTTTAATATTTTTAGTCAATATTTGTAGTATTCAATTAAGATCGAGTCTGATTTCTTCCCTTTTTTTCATTTACTTTATTTTTCTTATCGTTTAGTAAATATCGACATATGACAATTTATTATGTATAGAAAATATTAGCAAAATAATAAAATTTATTTAAATAAGAGAAAAGCTAAATTGGTTCTATGTCAACATATATTTCCTATATAGGACTGAATGTGCATCTTGGTATTCCATATTTTATTGACACATTAAAAGTTCCAGTGAAGGCACTAATATTAGACCCCAAAAAAAAATGTGACTCATAAATAGGAAATAATAATTCTTTTTACTCATTCTTATATTCTTTTAAATATTTTGCATATAGTATTTGTTATTATGTGTTACATTCCGCTACTATTTCAACTATAAGCGTGTACCCAAAGAGAATGTGCATTATCATTTGAATGAATGATAATGGGTTAGGCCAGTTGAGAAAATATAATGGTTAAGGTCAGATTAGTTTAGGTTTGGTGGGCTAATTATATATTACTATATGTAATTAATTATTTTTATCATCTCAGTTTGTATTTTCAAAAATTACATTGAAATTCTTATATTTATGAAAGTAAAATATTTAATTTTATTTCTCTTCACATCATGATTTTATTGATAAAAATATCATAGGGTTTACCACTAAACACGTGTCAACCCTACCTCGCTTCGATTTATTACTGAGCAATGTAGTATTTCTGTCAACAGAGTTGATGACATGAGGAGAAATGAAGTTAAATGTTTAATTTTTATAAGTATAAAGATCCCAATATAACTCTTGAAAATATATGGATCGATATGTTAAAGATAACTAATTAAAATATGTAAGTAACGAAAAAGAGAACCTAATGTGTTGATAAAAAAAAAATTGAAAGGAATATGTTAAAAGAAAATAAATTGCTGTATAATCCTACCTTTCTTGCTTTGTTCTATTACTCTGTTTGTGTATGCGTGCTTATGTTCTACAACTATTGACGAAGACAAATAAAGAAAAATTGAGAATTGAGTCATTCGCTTTAATATCAACATTAAATTGGATTTAGAAAGCGTTTAGATTTGGAATCCGAGGCGTAAATTTAAGTGGAAATAGAATCCACGCGTCCAATGCTAATTAGGATTACTCCCCCACGGCAACGCTATCCTATATGGGATTGAGACGGCCATAAAGCCGCTCCGAGGAAAACCCGAGCGCACACGGTGGAAGCGCGAGAAGAAGGCGACGATGGAGTTTCGTTTTAGTTCTGCTTCTTGGGATTTCAAGGCTATGGTGACGGGCCGGACGCGGGCGTCGCAGTTATATAGACAATTGGCTCCTGTGATGATCAAGCTACGCTACCCGGTGATGACCCTGCAGGGACCGCGCTACCGCCACCGCTACTTTGCGTTCACCGTCGGCCAGTTTATCCACCAAAGATCTCGCCAACACGCGATCTTCTCCCTTCTCTGCAACGTACGCACCCACGATCCTAGTTTCCTCTATATCCCGCGCTTGGAGCTAGATCTCGTTGCCTTCTCCCATTCTCCAGTTGTGTCGGCTTTTTGTTCTGGCCGTGGGATCGAGATGACCGTCGACATACACTTCTACAACCTCCGGAACATCCCTTATTTCCTGGGAGTTGTCCGCGTGGGCTGGCTTATCCGGAGTATTCCGGAGCCTTATTACGACGAAATCATCGTCCAGGACGAGGATAATTTCTCGAACGATGCGGAGTCTGTTCACGACGAATTCGTCGGTGGTGGCGGCGGGGTTTTCCGAAGCCTGCAGGGGCCGTCGGATGCGGCGAGGGAGCTGGTGGTTGTGAAGTATGAGCCTGGAGGAGATTTCCGGGAGGACAGTTGCATAATCTGCTTCGAAGAGTTCCAGGTGGAGGAGGAGGTGACGCGGTTGCCATGCAAGCACACCTTCCACGTTGGCTGTCTCGCTCGATGGTTGGAGCGCGGCAACGGTTGTCCTCTCTGCAGACACGAGCCATCTGCTTCCGCCGCTGTGCTCTGAGGCACTTCTCTTCTTCCTCAATCTGCTTCCCAAGATTCACGGATTTCTCTTTCTTGTTGTTGTTGGAGGTGGGAGAAAAAGAGTGTCAGTGGATGCTGGCTCACCAAAGCTTGCAGAGTCCAAATAGATGATGGTGTTTGATGTTGTACATATATTGCACAGTAGTGTGCGTCTTTGGCTGATTAAACAGTGAATAAACTGTTCTTGGAATCCACTCTCTGTCATCATATTTCTCTTTTATTATCGTTCTTACACAAATTATTTGGGACCTGCAACAATCGTGCACATCGGTTCCTTGATATATAATTCTATCGAATGCACAATATGGTGAGAATGTGAATGAACTATGAGAATAGATATAGTGGCGTCATAAAGGCGCCTATGATCATGATTTCCGCTCCACTCGGCGCTTGGAGGAAGATCTCGTTGCATTCTCCAATGTCGCGGTTGAGTTGGCTCTCGACTTGGGCAGAGGGACTGAGATGACCTTCGACTAAGCTTCCGCCGAGTCTGGAGCGGAGCGGATGCTTCTTTCGACGAAGGCGGGGTTTCGGCGGCGTAACGGCGTTGTCGGATGCGGTAAAGGAGGTGGCGGAGATGTCCGAGAGGAGAGTTGCATGATCTGCTTCGAAGAGTTCGACGTGGGAGAGGAGGTGACGCGGAAGCCATGCATGAACGCCTTCCATGTCAGAGATGATGAGGAAAACGTGGCAGTGGATGTTGGAAATGTTAGGATTGAAATGTTAGTAATAGTGTTTGGTTGAATTGGCTTCTGAGTGAGTCGAGAGTAGCGCAGTGTATTCTAGTTCACGAGCCACGTGTCCCAAATGTTGACATCAACTTCCCGTATTTCTAGAAATTGCTCCCACGATTATGCTGACTTAATCTGGAGTCAGGTCAATATTGACCAATCCATGGTGGTACTTAAACGCGGATCCTCCAAACCAGATCTGCCCCATTGCGTCATTAATCTTCACATATATAAATCACTAAATAATGGGAACAATGGTGGCAAAAGCTGCACGTCCAACACATCCACAACAAGGTTTCTCTTCCTGGAAACAATGAGAAGTTGGATTCACTGAAGCAACCGATTGAGACGATAAGAACCAAATCCATGCTTATGAAATTACAGATAAACAAACCCGAATTTGCCTCCCCACCATGAACACAGCTGAGAGGAGAACCAAGGAAGTCAAAGCAAGAAAACAGAGGAAGAACGCGTCGCAGGTGCCGAGGAATGAATTCCATCAGAAAGCTTCCATCCTCTCCAACACCGGCGTCTTGATCACCTGCAGTATTTGCACGACCTCCGCCATAGAAGGCCTGCTCGAGGGGATCTGAGAGGCGCACACCAATCCTAGCTTGAGCACCGGCAGAACCTCCTCCTCCGGGTACTCCCCCATGCTCGCGTCGATGCACTCCAGCGCCTTGCCCTGCTCCAGCAGCAGCCTCACCTGGTCTATCAGTATCACGACATCGTCATCCCGGTACTCCACCGGCTTCCGCCCCGTCACCAGCTCTAGAATCAGCACGCCGAAGCCGTACACGTCGCACTTCTCGTTCACCCTCAGGCTCCGGCACGCTAACTCCGGGGCCATGTAGCCCATTGCGCTCTGGAACCGGCTGCTTATGATGTGCTTGTCGAGCTTCGGCAGAAGCCTGGCGTGGCCGAAGTCGGAGATGATGGGATTGCAGCTCTCGTCGAGGAGTATATTGGTCGGTTTCAGGTTGTAGTGGATGATCGGAGGACGGAATGACTGGTGCAGATGAGCGAGGCCGTCGGCCGTGCCAATCACGATGTGGAAGCGATCGGCCCATGACAGCGGCGGCATCGACTCGGGGTTCTCGTGAAGCCTGGAATGCAAGCTTCCATGGCGGGCGTAATCGGATATCAGTAGCTGGAGCTGAGGAGTCCAGTAGTAGCCTCTCAGTGGCATCAGATTCGGGTGCCTCACCTTCCCTAGCACTCGAACCTCTCTGTCGAAGTCGTCGTGGTACTGAACTATGTTAGCTGTCAGGAGCTTCTTAATGGCGACGGTTCGCCCTTCTCCCATCGATGCTCGGTACACCGTACCGAAGACTCCCCTGCCGATCTCGGTGGCTTTCGCCAGTAGGGCCTCAGCGCTTCCAGCCAAGTCCTCCGACCTCAGATCGTTCTTGGGGCCGAACACCACCATCTTCCCTGCAGCGGGAGTCCCCGTCGACCTCGTCGAGCTCGAGCATTTGCTCTCCAGGGCGTTCTCCAGCTGCACGATCCTCCTCCGGGCCGACATGTTGAGCAGAGTGATCACCAGCACACCGGACGCGATCACGAGAGCCGCGGAGATGGCCACCATGGACGAGATGCTGAGGAACTTCCTGTGTCGAACAACCACCGGGTTCGGAGGGTCGACGGTGACCATGTTGTTGCCGTTCCCTCTAGTGTAGGCATCCGGGTCGAGGACCAGCGGCTTGGGGACATTCATCTTGCACGGCTCCATCACGAGGGGAGAGCACAGGCCAAGATTGCCTTGCAGAGCACTGCCATCAAGGCTCTGGAATATGCCTTCCATGGGGAGCCGGCCGATGAGCCGGTTGTGCGATATGTTAACGGCCAGAAGGTTGTCCAGCCCACCGAGCTGCTGCGGTATCTCGCCGCTCAAGTTGTTGAACTCCAGCTTGAGGATTTCGAGCTTCTTAAGCCGCGACATGGAAGCTGGAATCGATCCGTTCAAGCTGTTGTGGGATAAACTCCTGCAGAGAATCATCAGAACAGATCAAGATCGACATAGATTCTTTCTCGTCCAAGGTGAAAATGATGATGCTTACAGCAAGTACAGAGATGAACAGTTCCCGATCTCGTCAGGAATTTGGCCGCTGAACGAGTTGCCGTCGAGTTGCAGAACAGAGAGGCTGCCGGATTTGCACATGTCCGCGGGTATCGTCCCGTACAACTTGCTGCTCCGGAGATCCAACACCGTCAGGTAACGGAACAACCCGAACTCCGGAAGCAGCGGCGCCCGGAGCTCGTTCCACGAGAGGTTCAAGGACCTGAGACTGAAGTAGGATGCCATCTCCGGCGGAATAGCCCCTGTCAATTGATTAGCTGACAGGTCGAGTGAGTGCAGGGTCTCCGAAATCCTCGTCGACCCCGGTGGCATCGCGCCGGAGAGCTCATTCGACGACAAGTCGAGCACCTCCAGGCCCAGATTGAACAGGCCTTGCGGGATGCTACCGTTGAGCCTGTTCCCCTTCAGCCGGAGCTCGGTCAGCTTCGAGCATTCCGCCACCGCGTCCGGGATCGTTCCGGTGAGCTTGTTGTTGGACAGGCTTAGATAAGTCAACTCCTTCAGCCCTCCGAGCGACGGCGGCAAGCTGCCGGTGAACTTGTTGTTCGATAGATCCAAGTGCTGGACGGAGGTCAAGTTCCCGATCCATGGCAAAACATCGCCGGAGATTTGGTTGTTTGATAAGCTGAGGAAGGTCATAGAGCTCAAATATTGGACGGAGTCCGGGAGATGTCCGTCGAAGGAGTTGAAGCTCAGGTCCAAGGTGTCCAAGTGCGGACAGAGGCCGATGCCAGCGGGGATGACCCCGGAGAACTGGTTGTGGTTCAACTGGAGGTGCTTGAGGTTATGCAGATCCCCGATTCCGGCGGGGATCGGCCCAGAAAAGGAGTTACGGGACAGATCAAGCACTCGCAGCCGGGAGAGAGGCCAGAGACCGTTGGCGAAGTCCGGCGCGCCGGAGAACCTGTTGTCGGAGAGGTTGAGGTGGAGGAGAAAGGAACACTGCGGCAATGTGGAAGGCAAGGGACCCTCAAAGCGGTTGCCAGCGAGGGAGAGGTAGCGAAGCGAGCCGCAGGTGGTGGCCGAGGAGTGGGAGGAGGAGAAGAAGGAGTCAGGGATGGGGCCGGCGAGGGAATTGGAGGAGAGGTCGAGGGAGCGGATGGAGGAGAGGAGGGAGAGATCGTCGGGCAGGCGGCCGGAGAAGGCGTTGCGGCTGAGGTCGAGGGAGCGGAGGGAGGGGAGGAGGGATAGGCCGGGGGGGATAGGGCCGGAGAGGTTGTTATCGGCGAGGGAGAGGGAGGCGAGGGCGGGGAGGCGGTCGAGGCCGCGAGGGAGCGGTCCGGAGAGCGAGAGGGAAGCGAGGTCAAGGCGGACCACGCGGGAGGTGGCGACGCCGCACTCGACATGAGACCAGTTGCATGGGGTGGCATCGGCCTCGTTCCACGTCGCAAGGGCGCCGGCCGGGTCCTCGAGCACGGACTTGAAGACGATGAGACCCAGGACTTCGTCGTTGAGCGGCGTCGGCAGGTCAGCGCCGCCCGCGGAGACGACGAAGGGGGACAGCATGCATGAGAGCGTCGACAAGAGCAGCACCCGAACCAGTCGATGAAGGAGGAGATTTGGGAGCCTCATGCTGGTGGTTGGGCAGGGCTGCCGAAGCTGGAACTACTGCAGCTATCTCTTCTCTTCATCAACGGCGATGAGTGCCATGATCTCGGCCTGTCGAGGCATCCATGGTCTGGCGTTGGTTGTTTAGGATCGCAAGCAAGAGAAGAAGGATGGACAGGCGGAAGCAGCAACCAAAAGGGAGGGAGGGAGAAGAGGGGAGTCACGTTCCTGTGGACTGTTGGGTCCGCCTCTGTGGATTGCCGTAATACGACATGGCACGAAAAATAATAGCGAGGAGAGGGGAAAGGGGAAGGTGAAGGGTAATAGAATCTAAGACACGGTGTGGCCACATTGGCTGAGGTTAATTGCTGTAGGTGTTTGAACTTGATTTGAAATGAGAACTAAAGATTGGAACGCGCTCACCTGTCTCAGCAGAGACAGGGTTCAGCCACTTTTCTTGAAATGAGCACTAATTGGTCTGCTAGATTTGCTGGACAAGTCTTAGAAAGTGGAATGGCTGTTTTGCTTGACGTTGATAGTAGATGTTTTATTTTTTATCCAAAATATCGAGAAAGATATCAAAATTTATCTGATAAGATTTTGAACTCTTAATCATTTAATATATATCTGTATACCGCTATCATATTATATAATAATAATAATATTATTATTATTATTATAAATATTAATTATTTGGATCGACTATATGGTTTTATTAACTATTGAGAATGTAAAGGGTCGTTTGGATTATTTAAATTTTTATTTATAATTTTTATTATAAAATAAAAAAAATTATCTCTTCTCGTATCACTAATATTTATTTTTTTTATTTTTTATTATTATTTGAATATATTCAAAGCACATGCCCATAACATCTTACATAATTTTCTCTCATCATATCTTTTATCGAGATAACATCTAATTATTTAAAAATAAAAATATATTTTTTAAATTTTTTAATAAATCTTACATATTCATCTTAATATTATCATCTTGACAATATAAACTTTTTGTATGTTTTATTTCTTAATTATCCAATACTTAAATCCATAAAGTTTGGTCTCATAATTATCTTATAAAATTTTTCTCTTAATCTCAACGATATCCGATAATATTCTTGATACTTCTTGTCATCTTAATCATCTTATTTAATTCTATAAATAATATTTTTATTAATTTTTTATCTTATTAAATAATTAATCTAAGATACCTAAAACTTTGATTTTAAAGAGACTTTATATCTATCCAATATCTAAATATGATAGCAGAAGAGTAAATGAATCATTTGGGCTTCCATAAATTTGAGACAAATATTTGGAGTGCTATTATGTTTTCCATTCATTTGTTGACTGAAAAGTATATTTAAGGAAGGACTAGCGTAGACAGAATGGTTGCAAAGGACGGTCAGAATTTGTCTACCAAACCAATTTCTTTAATCTCAACCATCCGTTCTATATTCCTACAAATTTTAGAAACCCTATTTTAAATACTTCATGTTAGACTTGCTAAGAATACAAAGATTATGTCTATTAAGTAATGATCCTATTGAGACTAATGATTCTTAATTAGATTACAAGAGGATTACAAAACACTGTCAAATAAACATGCATATAAGTAAAAAACAATTAGAAAAGAAATGTAATCTTATTCTATCATGTGTTGAAGTTGAAATAGAACTCCTGATTGAATTAGAGCCCTTCATATATTTTTTTTTGTATCATTTATATTAAAAAAATTAATTATACTAATAAACATTCCAAATTATATAGATTTACAGTAACTCATAATGCCAAAAAAGGCAGGAGGCAGATGGAAAACAAGTTCCATCGAGCTTTTGCAAGTGGGGGGACTACCACGTTCCTTCCATTGTAGAGTCCACATCAATCAATGTTTATGCCAAGAAATGGTGAATCCAACTCCATTCATCTCTTCCTCAAATTCTTCGCCGCTGCTGCACACTGAGTTGATTTAGAGCATCCCATATCAACCATTCATTCGAATAAGACAATCCAATGAGTTAAATACAGCTGTTGATACTGATCAAGTGAACAGATACAGACAAAAGAACACTGCCACATCCATGCTTATTACGAATCCAAGACGTGACACACAGGTCTTTGAATCACATGCACCTTACCGACGTGCGAAGGAGGAGGAGGAGAAGAAGAAGAAGAAGAAGAAGAAGAAAAGAAAAAGGAAGACATGGCACAGTAACATCCACTTTCACTGTGTCGGAAGCTGAGAACATCTGACTCCCGTGGCTTAACATTTGTCAACGGCGACCGTTGCAACCTGGCCTGGTATGATAGGGCTCATATTGCATGCACTAGATGAGAGAGGAAGAAGATAACTGACAACCAAAGACCATGGTGGATTTGGAAGTGTTTGCAGAAATACTATTTATAAGGCACCTATTGAGATAGATGGTGGTGGGACACGGTAGCTTCTGCAGGAGGAGGCCCTCGTGAGCCACGCCCAGCCATGCGGAGTTTTGTGGAAGGAGGGAGTCACATGAGGGAGTAGATTACTGAGCCAGGAGATGCAAACTTGGCCTGTCATTTAGTTTTCTTTGATTCTTGTTTAGCAGGAGCAGCATGTCTTTTTGCATGCAGTGGATTCTCTCCCCTATCAATGCTCGAAGAATGATGTTGTGGTATCGACTGAAATCAAAGCATTCTCTCTCTCTCCCTCTCTCTGGAGGTGAAGAACTGTTGTAGAGTAGAGTAGAGCCTGCATGCATGTTCGGAACTGAGCTAGGGATTGGATTATAATGGGTTATTCTGTGAGCCGCCAGTGAACATAACCATGTGCACAGATGCACATCCTCTCATGGAAATGCGTTGTTCTTCCCCATTTGCAGAATTCATGTACACAGCACAAGTGGGATACATGTATCCCAGTATCTAAACTTGGTGCATCCCAGGAGCAGATGACAAAGTAACTCATACGTGCCTCGAGTCTCACCTACTGCTACTACTCACTTCCAGAAACAGTACGTAAAAGTTAAACCTAGAGATGATCCAAGCTTCACAAGGAGCCCACAGCGGCAGCACCCAACAAGAAAGGTCACGGGTTAAAGCTGTTCTCAGAGAGAGATCACGGGTTTCTTGTTCCCTGGCACTCCATCTCGCCCCCCACACCACCCTATCTCTCTGCTCTGGAAATCCGTGTAGTGGCAGCATCTCTTTGCTGGTATTGCTGTCGGATCAACCAGTGGATTCCGCGTTACTTCGTTGCCTCTCTGATTGAGATGGGAGAGGAACACAAGTGGAAGCAATGCCCTCTCCAATCGGCTCAGTTGCCTGCGAGGCAGGGAAGACAGGAAATGGGCAGATCAAGTACTTCAAATTGCACTGATGAATTATCTCTTGCAAATGTTATATTATTCAAGAACAATATTAGTTATGCATGCATGCATGCGCCCCCTCACTAACTTTTCCTCGTCATTGATGACTGTGTTGTTACGGAACTGATCTCAATCGTAGGTAGGAAGATTTGTCACGGATGCACAACTTTTGGCACCTCAGAGGAACAGTAGAACTCGAGTCAAATTAGGACTCAACTTGAGTTTTTTTAAATACTTATTAACCATTTAATCTTAATAGTAACTAATAATAATAATTATTATTTTTATATTACATAAAATTAGATCTGGACCGGTCGGTCTGAGAAGAATAATTGGTAAGGTCCAAAGCAGCTTTGGCTGATCAAACGGGAGTGAACCAAATCAGACCGGCTAGTTTTGTACGAACCGGAAGGACCGACGGGCCCAACGAAAGTGACTCCAATGGAAGACATTTGTATTTCTACCTTCGATTACTAATATTACGAACAGTCAATATGCATATACGAAGGAGAATTTACAGGCCATGTCTGCTTCTGTTTTGGCTCGTTCTCCGAAATAGCGATCCGCGTTGGAAGAGGGCGATGATTGGGAAGCCTTTCTCCACCGTGGTGGCCTGCCTGGGTCGATGTTCCTTTTTATTGCTGGTCGCTGCTCGCTGCTCGCTGCTACTGTCATCTCATCTTTTTCATGAACCTTTTTTGCCTGCAAAAGATGGCGGCTTTTGCCCCCCAAACTTCCGTGAAGGTTGCACTTCGAATTCTTGAGAAAAATTCTCGGAAAAGGCCTTTTATTTTTTATTTTTAGTTTTTCATGATAGATACTTTTTTATATTTCTCAAAAGATGTATCCTATTTACTATAATTCTTGAAATATTTTCTGCAAATGCAACTGAAACAGTACCTAATTATACAAGTATGGTTCTGTCCAAACAATGAATCAGTCAAATTTCTCAGATGTTTTTGAATATTTGATTATTTGTGTTCCTAAATCAATAATAATATATATTTATTTTTTTATTTTTTTTATATAAATTAATTTCTATTGGATTTTTGGTTCATTTGTCTCCTTTTAAATAAACTTACGGTGTTTTGATAAAAATATAAAAAAAAACACTATAAATCTATTAAAAAATGATGTAACTTAGGAAAATATGAGAGGGATTTTTTTTTGGGAGAATTCATCTAACAGTCAATATTATTTTTAATCTTATTTTCTCTCTTGGCAATCCCAAATTGCATAACAAAATCATTAAATCCCACATTGATAGCATAATAACAACAAAAGAAAAACATAATTTCCTGTCATCAAGTGTACTCAACAATATTATGACATGGATTTGGATTGAGGATGTGGTAGTCCATCCCCACAATAGGCATTTAGATTAAACAAGCTGGTTAAATATTAATGCTTGAGATACCAGAGCAGATTTTTTTGAGATTCTAACTTTTGTGATGGATAGAGAGACAGATAACCAATTGAATGATATGATGCAAATTTACTATGACTTCAATTAATGCAGAGAAATGCAGCAAAACAAAAAGCTTCAAAGAAAGCATAGACCAAAAAAATAGTATGCTATAATACAGGCAACCATCATCAAATTTGATAATTCAAAAAGTTAGAATAACCATAATATCAAAGGCATATGATGTTTCACTAAGACTAGATCATTTCAAACACAACTAGCTAAAATCAACACATTCATAAAATTTTCAACCACATCATGACAATGATTTGCTCAAATACAGATCAATCATGACCATCAACAAATCATTTGACAATGACAAGATACATTTCATATGTGATACAACAGCGACTACCATGCCAAGAAAGTATAAAATAGGCACGGAACCGGAAATTTGGTAATTTGAACTTCCAAAGTCCAGAAGCATCATGTATTAGCAAATCCGAAAAAAGAACCAGTTTGAAATATGAATGAAACAGAAGGAAGATGCAGTATGAAGAACTAACAAGACTTTATGACAGATAGTATATCATCTATATTATTATGGTAGATAAGAGTCCCAAGAAGCCATGACAATCAAAAAGAACCTAACATTAAGACATACAAGTTTCCATAAATATTCCGCAAAGGGAGAAGAAATATAGACAAGTACAACCTCACATTTCAAGAAGAAGTTAGCCATAGAAATGGATCTAACGACTACATCATATATATCCACAGGTCACAAGGCAAGAACGGAAGTATCCCTAAATTTGGACTACAACTGAACACGGAGAAATCTAGACATGCTTAAGTATATCATGACTTTAAGTTGATATAAGCAAATGAATTGAATCCAATAAAAATGATGTATAAAAACAATTATAGTAGAAGTCAACTCAACCATAGTCCATAGCCATCAAATAGCTTGGGTGACTCAAGCAATGGACCTACTCCAGAATATTCCATCAAATAGCCATCAAAAACTGACCTCGGGATTTAGAGTAGTGACATCAAAATATTCCAGAATACATGAATATATATTACATGCTAAGTGTTTAAACCTAACTAAATTTATACATGCATACACATACACTTACTGATTATCTCAAACTGATCAGTTTTTAGGTGAATATACTGTTTATGGTTATAGCTTCATGTTTTACATGAATATAAGCACTCATACAGACAAATATAGATGAATCTAGGCATAAAATTGGTATTCCAAACCAGCATGGTTGAAGCATCTTGGCAATCACTTAATACCCAGACACAGCAGCAGACCATGAAAACACTGGAAACAATAACACAGCATGGTATACAATGATGCTACATACATGACAAAACACTAAAAGGGTTGCATAAGGAATATGATATCTTAAAAGAGTAGTCCTCGCAATGCAACAAATCATCAAATTGAAACAAAGAAATTCTGTAGTCACTGTCAAACAAGTCAAAGTCCCATACAAGTGAAATGCAAGTGTCTTAAGAAGAATACTGTGCAACTTAAACACATGTCTTCAAGGAAAGATATAACTCCTATTTAAATTATTCATACAAAACAACAATATGTATAAATCCTTCAAGACACTGAATGAACTACAATAAGGGAACCAAGATAATACACTTGATTATTCCAGAGCATCTATTTCTCCATCTAATCAATAACATCGAAAATATTTTTATATATCAGGATGAGAAGGGAGTAAATAGTGACCATGTCAGGATTAGAGAGACCAGAGCACGACCAATCACAGTGGGGTACAAATATAGATCTTGCTTGTAACATCGTTAAGACAACTAACCAAAACCATCTTAATAGAAACTCGAACTAATGATCAAACATCCAGAGAATCATGATTCTAAGAAGCTTATGATTAATAATTCCATCTTCATCAATGACTATCCAAAGCTAAAATTGCTCAAAAATCAAAAAGAAAACGGAAGCTGTTAGAATAGTAAGAAATCATTCTAATGAATAAAAAATTTCACAGTTTCCATTATCTACAAGCTAAGCAGCACGCTGTTTGCTTTATCAGAATACCACAAGTACAATGGAGTACACAGGGCCATGAGCAAGTGTCAACATAGTTGAAAGAAACTAGACTTACAGATCAGCTTTACAACAGAATTCATCGACAAAAGCATAGTTAAACAAACCAACTACTAAAAACTGCAATTGGCAAACCTATAAATGACATATATTATGAAACGAGAGAATGCCACATTAAATTTATGAGACACAAATTCCTAATGAATCAGCAAGCACATAATGATCCAATTAGAGTTACACAGAAACAGATCATTCAGCGTGCATAATTTACGGCACATTAAAACATGAGAACCATTAAGAAAATAAACATTACATCACGGCACTCAATCCATTGACTGATAACCAGCTGGATCATGCTCATGCTCCCACCACTATTTCTTCGCGTTGCCTTTGTTTTTCGAATCTGTGGTGGCTCCTCCTCCTGATGCTTGCGCAGCCTTCTTAGCTGCCTTCTCCTGGAGCGCCTTTGCATCCCTTCACAACATCACGGCAACTCAAAATCAGTTTTTTTTCTGCCCAATCAATTATTAAAATAACATTCTCACTTAAAATAAAAATAAGATGCAAAATGATCGTAATCAATAGTAAAATTCCAGAAAGCCCTAACAACAAGAAGCTGGATCAATTAGATCAAGGGAAGGGATACCTCTCGCGGCGCTGTTCGGGGGTCATTCCGTCGTCTTTTTGCTTCCCCTGAGCTTTTCGAGCTTGTGCCCTCTGCCTATCAACTTCCCTCTGGTTTCCCCGTGAATTAGAATTAAGAGAAACATCATCACATCCGTGCATAATCAACAAGACGGAAACTAGGATTCCATCGAATCAGCCATTTACAACGAAACCAACGACAAGTAATCAGATCGAATCATCGACAAGAAAGGTTAACGAGACCAACACGAATCGGAAATCGCAGATCTCGCTCTTTCATCAAACGATCTGGAAAAGATGATAAGAACGAAATCCAAGTACGGAATCGAAATATATCATCGAATAAGGATATGAGTCATCCTCTCCGCTTCTGTGCAGGAAGGAACCACCCGACGAGAGGGCACGAAGAATCCGTACCACACGACAGAAAGAAAAAAAGGGTGAGATGGAGGTCGGAGAGGGTATATATGAAGAACGGGAATCGGAGAGGTGTCCGGGTATCGGTCATCGTTTCCTACCCGTTCAATGCTTACTTCCCTCGCCTATCATGGTGGGCCCACCCTAGCTCAATCATAGCGACCAATAACAAGAAGGCTGGACGACGGGGTATGTCTAGAGAGTAGGAAAAGTATCGCCCTTGCGTCGCGACAACGCGCAATTTCCGGCATCCCGACTACTTGATTTTTCATTGGAGTGACCACAGGGTCCCACGTGGGGTCTTCCTTCATCACGGATAGGGAAAGCGGGTACGGCCAACGAGTGCAAAGAGATTGCCTGACGACAAAATTTTACTCTTATTATTATTTAGTCGTTTGGATCATTTAAGTACCCAAAACGTTTAATTATTTGACTCTTCCATATAAAATAATAATGAGATATTCTCTTTTGATAGTCTATCAGTCAAAATTTTCTTCTCATAAAAAATTCCCTTTTCGTTTATATCTTTACTGAGTTGAGAGACATTTTATCTGCGCTCATCTTACGTTATCTTATCCGATTTTTGGACATTGTCTAAGTTAATCATATGGGTGCTTTTTTTTTTATATTCTTTTAGACTTTTTCAGAAGATACTCTTATTTTTATTTTTTTCATAATTATTTAGAGTCTCGTTCTTACTATTCATAATCCCTTAAAAAATTAATAAGATAATATTTTACTATTCGTATTCCTTCTATTTTCATTTTTACTCTCATATTTTTCTTTTTTTCCTTCCCCTTACACCTCACATATATACTATTATTATCGACTCTCTCTACTATCTGTGCAATCTACTAGACAGTTTACAAAAACCTAAAACATCATATTTTCCAGGTTAATATAACTGATCTAAAAGATTATATCTTTTAAATTATTACATAATATATATAACCATAAAAATATTAAATCATTATAATAAACATCAAAAACTATTTTCCAGGTTCATCTTATTTCATTATTAGCTTTTTTTATCAATTTACGTCAAAAGAGGAAAGAAAAAAAAGTTATAGGTAAAGGGTAAAAATATTTTATTAGAATCAAGTTATAAATTGAGGGCATATATATCTATTTATAAAGGAATAACTTAAAAATATTAAAGTTCTTAACGTAGGATTATAAATAAAAAAAAATAATTGTAAATAGTAATCTCCTATGTCTTTCCAAAAAATCTACTCGGTTCTTTTTTTTTTGTTGTCTTCTTCACATAGGTAATATCTGAATTTTTATATAATTTCTTTGTAAAGTAATACATGGGCTACTCTTGATATAACCGATCATCAAGGTGTAAAAAGTTGATAACTATTATTCAATAATAATCTCAAAAGGATTCTTATTGGATGTAAAGCTCTGTTATAGATTATAGGAGAATTAGACTATCTCAAAATGACTCTTATTAGACTCTTGTTTCGATAAGATAGTGCCGCCATACTCATGGATAGTGGAGTACTATTATCATCTTCTTCTTATGTACCAAATATCATTGTTAGGTCTCATTGAGCTTGGGACTCTCATAAACCACCGTGACTCTCCTACCTAAGTACTGTAATATAGTCTAAAGTATCTACGTGGACTTTAAAAGATTTTTTATAGTCCGATAATTTAAGTACAAGTTATTCTAACACAATAGTCTTTAGGTCTTAGAATGTCGCTTCATATTTGTCTGACCATCGCTAAGGCTACTCCTTTAGCAACTCTATCAATAGCATTACATGCATCGAGTACCCAAATATAAAGCATTGATAATAATTGATGAAACCAACAAAGGATTTCAGCTCTAGTACTTTTTTTAGTATTCGCCACTCTATCATACACCTTTAATTTACCTATCCGAATGGATCCTCCATTAACTCGGTGCCCCAAGAATAAAATAATTTTTTGGACAAAGTAACATTTCTCCTTTTTCATAAATAAAGTATTCTCACTTAGAATTTTAAAATTTTTTTATATGTGTTTGACATGCTCTTGAGTGTTTGACTATAGAGAATAATATCACCTAAGTAGATGACTACAAATTTATCCAGATACTCTTTGAATAGTTTATTCATAAGAGCGTAGAAATGATTTAAGTATTAGTTAACCTGAAAGGCATCACCAAAAACTTGAACTTTCTATACTTGCTTACATAAGTAGTCTTCGCTTTGTCGCCTTCAGGTATGCATACCTGCTAGTACCCTGACCAATGGTTGAGTTTGATAAAATACTTTACCTTACCCAATTGATTAAATAAGTATGTGATGAGAGAGATGATATACTTATTCTTGACTATCACCTTGTTCAGGGCTCAATAATCAATGCATAATCGAAGGCTCTTTTTTTTTTAAAGAATACTAGAGCTCCGAACGGTCTTTAGAACTATGGATGAGACCACCATTTAACAATTTATTTAGTTGCTTCCTAAGCTCTACTAACTCAAGAGGGGTCATATGATATAATGGTTTTACTATAGGCTTCGCTCCTGACTCTAACTTGATGCAATAATCCATGCCTTTGAATGGTGGTAAAGTTTTTGGTAACTCAGGTAGCATAATGTATGCAAATTCTTTCAAAATGTTCGTCACTATAGTATGTTTATGATTGGGCTCCATGGCTTTAGCTTTACTACAACCACAAAAGTTTATTTATCTTTTTGTATTTTCTTCTTCTTTAATTACAAAGTCGATATTTGTTGTGGACTCTTGGTTTCTCTTTAAGAAACTAAACCATAGAGGGGTCATCGCCTCCCATAAAACATGGAGAGTTTAGTTATGAAATTGGCACTATCTTTTTCGTGTGGTTGAACTCCATTTCAATGATCACTTGGAAGTTATCCAACAGCACCACTATTATATTTGTGCTTTCGCTCTACATTTTGATTTTGATAGGGACCTTCTTTGCCAACCCGAAGATCTACTTAACCTTTGATTTCACAATCTTCATTCGATTTAGGCTCTCCTCTAGGTTTAGCCTAAGTCATCTTGCCTCTCAATCAGTAATAAAATTGTAAATAGCACTTGTGTCCATCGCATGGGTTGTTTGGCCATTCAGCTTAATGCTCACATACATCAGTTCGTTGCTCGCTACTTTTTTTTTATTTTATCTTTATATTCTCTCCCACTTGACCTTGTAACACGTTTAATAAATATATTGATCTCATTTGGGGTTCTAGCAACTCCTCATCGTCATTGTTGGATTTCGAACTACTTGAACTAAGGGTGAAGATCTTGCCCTTGTCCGATTTAGAGGGATGGATTAATGATGTTAATGTATCGAGTGTCTACTTTTGTAAACATTCCCTCACCATGTTTGGTCCTCTACATAAGAAGCATTTGCTAGGTTCTGGGACCTTGCATCTTGAACTCAGACCTTGGGGAACTATTTTTCTTTTATTCAATTGTAAACTCCTTCACTCAGGAATACTTAAATAAGTGATTTCTAAAAGATTATTTCTTCCCTGAGTTCTTCGAGGAAATAAAGTAGACATGGCTTTGGACCCATTCCTTCAATCGAGTTTCTATTGTGCCCATGGCTTCGGGCCATCGAAGAAGCTGAACAATTTATTCTTTTCGAGCGTATCTTATATGTCTAGCATCAATGCTGAAAATTACTCTACGTAGTCTCAAATGGAAGTGCCTTAGTGGAGTTGTCACAGCTTCATTCTTTTGACGAACTTAGTATTCTTAGGTTAGAATTGAGTTTTGAACTTCTACTTCAAGTCCTCTCATGTGTCTATACAACATTGGCCTTATTGGATCTCTTTCCAACACATTCACTATCAAAGTTTTGCATCCTCATTTAGATACATGATTATTATTAAAATTTTAGTTTATTTATAATCAAGCTTTGTAGCTCAAAAGTACTATTCCATATTGAACAAAAAATTCTTAAGCTCCTTCGTATCTCTAACACCCCCCTAATAATATGGCTTAGGTACCCTCAAGTTTTGTGGTGGAGCTACATAGATGTTATTCCCTCTCACATTAAGAGCCCTAATGAGTAACATAATCCTATATATGAGTTCTATCATGGCTTTGTATTAGTATTAAGTTTTAAGTATCTTACGTTAATCGATCAACTTATTGTCAATCTGCTACATTCTTTTACGAGTTATTTACTCCAAGAAGTTTTCGTTGACCTTAATAAAGTTCCTCTAGACTTGCTTTGAGAACATCAAGATCAATTTTCGTAGTTATAAGCCTCTTCTTATAGCTTCTCTTTCTAGTTGGCACTTTGTATTGTGCTTCCTTCGTTCGTGAAGAATAGCCAAATCTCACTTGTCATTTTTGTTATTGTGCTTCTATTAAGCAACTATGATAACTGAAGAGTGAGTTTACACTTACAACTACTTGGGGTAATAATTTGACTTACCCCATCTTGCTTGATTCACTATGGTGCTTTGCCAAGGCAAGATTATAAACTTTTATTATTTTCTCAAATTGCTTGCTTGCTCTAATACCAAAATGTTATGAACTTAGCTAGAATTAGCTAAGTTGTTAAGCATGCTTGCATTATCCATCCACAAAAGGTCTTGTTTAAGTCATGAAATATCACAAAGAGGATAACTTTACAAACAGTTCAACAAATACTTAGTGTACAAAAGAGAAAAGATAATAAGGAGAAAATAAGGATTTTAGAAGATAAACAAATAGTTGTAAGTCTACAAACGATTGCTCACTGAGTGTTCAGGCATGTTGGCAAATCTTGGTAAGCTTTACACGTGAATTTGTGAATCAAATTGACGCCCAATACCCGGGTGGTTCTAAGGTACTAAAATGGTTGATATTTTATGTGATACTATAGTCTATAAAATATAGGTCATTGCAAGTGAACATTGGACAATTCTGGGGTAGTTTTACCCATTCTAGTAAGCGATTGCTTTAACATCTTGTAAATTATTCTTACTCATAACTTTTGTATAAAAATACATAAAACTAAAATAAAACATGTTACAAAATATATGTATAAGCAAACAAAAAGAATGAATGATCCATTGATGTGAGTGTACAATGATCATTCATGACAATATAATGCCCCTATTTTTTGTAATCTCACAGATACCACTCATTGGTCGTTGCCTCCTCTACGAGGCCCCATTGCCTTCTGCTACATCAGTCATCATGCCCTCCCCATGCATCGTGATAATTACTTTTGCCCTTAGCTACTACTTCTACCGTACAAGGCTTATCCTCTCTCCTCACCCGCATGGCCTACGTCTCCTTCTCGAACTACTTTGCACCCCTAATTGAGTGATAATATGACAAAAGTGAGTAAGTTAAAACGACGAGAAGTGAGGTGCCAGGGACACAAAATGATCATGATACATGGAAAGGGATTGGTGATCGACGTGATGGAAGGCAAAAACAACAAACAAAAATGGACATTTAAGAGATTATAAAAAATATGAGGTAAAAATAAAAATAGAGGCACCTTTTGGGGAAAAAAATCAAAAAAATATTTTTTTAAAGAAAATCGTCCTCTAATTTTACAAGATTTTTTTATTGAATTCGATTTATTAGTATTAATTTATAGTCCAATAGATAGCTTATAAAACTTCACCCTAAATCAATCACTGTTATAATGATATCACTTGGAGTGATGAGGACGCATGAGCATCTGATACTTGGTCTTTGGACGTCGACTTCCATGGCGGAGAATCCATGTAATTGATAAGCTGGCAAGATATCCTATGCCCACCTTCAATGGTTCCAGGCTGGTAGCTTCTCCATTATCACCAAAGCTCCTGTCTTTCCGAAACCCCAATAATCCATCTTACACACAAGGGGGTTCTGCAGCTTCCATGAAAGAAACTTCAGGTAACAGAGTTTTTTTCCTTTAAAGGACAGTATTTTGTGGTGAAAGGAATCCAATCTGATCTCTGCAGAGTTTAGATTTAGGTTGCATGTCAACTTTAGATGGATGAGAGTGATATAATATGAATTTAGGTCTAGAAAGTTAAACAGGATAAGACCTGATAGTAGAATGTAGTTCTTCCAGTCCAATTAGTAAATGCCTTCACCATAGAAGATGGCAATGGATTTGATGATGCCTTCTCCAGGGAAGCCCTCAGGTCTAATGAAGCCTAAACATGAGTTTTAGGGAAATCCATACATGCATCTTAAGCATTCTGTTGATAAATGTCCTGCATTAGATTCATAAAACATAAACATATAATAACTTTAGCATTTAGGTTGATGTTTTCTGTAGCATCATTCTGAAAACAGGTTGATCAGTAGGAGGATTGATTGTTTCATATCAAAGACAAAATTCTTCAAAGATTATGATACAGTAAGTAAATGCTAGATTTTCGGTTGCATATCACATATGAGCCTTGATGTAATTAAAATGATACTAGTAGTTATCTGGACATTTCATTAAGTAACTCAAGTACAGCAATGCTAAAGCTCAGCAAGCTGCAAGGAATTGTGTTTCTTCAGGACTGTTACGCTCATTCTCTGCACTGAAATCATTCTCTGACAAAGTGGGAGATGCCTTTGCCAAACTTAGTTCTTCAATTAAGCATAGAAAAGATCATCAGAATCTTAAGAGGAGATTGTTAGAGGCCATGAAACAGAGAGGCTATTCGAACCAAAAGACCTTCAGATCAATCAATAGCATCATCATGTGGTTCCCGCATTTCAAAGAAGGGTTGCAAAATATCAAGAATATCTTTGAAAAATACGGTGAGTAGAAATTTCCTTGCTTGTTTGAATCGTAAAGAAATGCTGTCAAAAGATTTGGTCATCAATTTTATTTTTTGGTACAATGGCAATGGTTAGTTTCTCAATTTGATGCTGATTTAGTACGAGCCGTAATTAAAAGAACTAAGTGTGTTCTGGCACACATTCCAGATGAGGATTCAAACGGCACGATGGATCATGAAGAACTAAAGAAGTGCCTGAGAATGCTGCAAATCCAACTTCCGGAGAAGGATATCGATCGTCTTTATCATTACTGTGACATGGATGAAAACAAAGGAATACAATACCATGAATTTATTGTTCTCCTTTGCTTTGCTTATCTTCTGGCGGGACCTGACTCTGCAACTAATAATGTAAGCATAAATAAGTCAATTATTCAGTCTGATACACCTGCTACTTAATTGGTGCCTTATAATGTTATCAGATGTCAAATTCTGCATCACGACATGTTGAAGCCACCTTTGATAAGCTTGCAGAAGCATTTGCATTTCTTGACAAAAATGGTGATGGAAAGCTGGATAAGAAGGACATCATTCTGGCACTAAACGAAGCACCTTCAAAGGAGAAATCACCAACTCATATTACAAGCAGAAGATTCAGTAAATTCACAATTGTTTTTTTTTTTTGTCAGTTTTATAGTAATTGTAATTTAACTATTCTTTTTTGTAAATTAATGCAGAAGAAATGGACAGGAACAAGGATGGAACAGTGACTTTCAAAGAGTTCCTTTTCTCCTTGATAAAATGGATTGGAATAGACACAGATCATGAGAAAGAACCTGTGAGAACCATTGAAGTTTGGTAACACAAGCTTTACGTTTGTGCTGCAGATGGTGAGTTTAATAATGAGATTCATGTTAATGTCTACTATTTCACTCACTATACATTGAACTTCCTATTTATATTTGTTGCTTTGGTGTATAATATCTCATGATACTTTCAAGAACTTAAGTTTTGGTGTAGTGTTTTTAATCTGATTTCTGAAGGAGTATTCTGTCCAAAAGTTGCAAGTTATATCTCCTTCACAACTACAGATTGTGAATCTAAATCAATGTACACTTCCCTAAGATGAAGTATGATTGAGAAGTGCTGAAAAATTTCTCAACATTATGTTGATTTCACTTGTTTGCTGCTTGTTTCATTGTAAAACATTGATTAGGATCATTTGACAAATTCTGGGCATTGCACTTGTACAAGGAAGACTAACATGGAACAATAAACCATGAAGAACCAAAGAAGTTCCTATGTGATACGCAACTTCACTGACAAAGTAGGAGACTGAAGAATATGAGAAGATTAGTCTACTGTTCTTCAGTTTTCTTGGTTAATAACTATAGTGATTTATGACAAGATCTTTTCCATCTTTTTTCTGGATTGGAACAAGGATCAAGGACCACCGCAATTACGAGATCAAGACCCAGTCAGATCATTGCACTTACAGATGAAGTTTACTGATACAGGAATTATTTCCTGCCTTTGGAAATCCATAACTTTGGTGATTCACAAGATGCATAAAGCAAAGTTCCAAAGAGTTTTGGGTGAAGGCTTGGCATCAGATTCTGACCAAACTCCTTTTAACTTTCTGGAATTCTTGCAGCAAAAGATATGGATGATGGAGACATTTGGAAAGCTACAGAGCAACACATCGTTCTAATGACCTCATGAAGAATCTACAATGTAATCTAGATACAATCCACATTCTGTTCCTTCTGCAACATTCGTATCTCTTGATCAGATCTCAGAAACAGGACTATGTTAACGAAGAATGCCTACTTGCAGTGAGCAGATTCACAAGCAAAAGAGTGACAAGCAGTATTTACAAAGACAAAACAAAGATCTCACAGCACGGTTTTGAGTACACAAAAATGAGCTCTGTATCTGAGATCCTTACTGTATGCCAAGAGCTTGTATTCTCCTGACCATTGACAGGGAAGAAGCGTTCTTCCCATCCCAGTCTTCTCCACCCTCCTTTCTATGGCTCGTCATTCTCAGCAACTCATCATTGCCATCTAATATGCTCACGATCTGCTTCATGCTCGGCCTCGATTCCGGATTCGAGCGCGTGCACGCTATGCCAAGCCTCACCAGCCTCATTAGCTCCTCATGGTGGAACGCCCCGTCGAGGTTCCGGTCTGCAAGCTCTGCCAATGGCCTCTGACTGGATTCGAAATTCCACACCTTCTTCACCAGAAGAACCTCCGGTCGCCGGAAGTCCACCGCCATCATCCCGCTCACGACCTCGAGCACGACCACGCCGAAGCTGTACACGTCCGCCATCGTCGTCGCCTCGCCTGTCCTGATGTACTCCGGCGACATGTACCCGAATATTCCACGAGCCGAAGAGCCGTGGCCGGAAGCAGGGGCGTGGTGGCCGTGGCCGTTCCTGGAGAGGAACTCCGCGAGGGCGAAGCTGCCAAGGCGGGGGTTCATGTCGTGGTCCAGAGAGATGGCGGAGGACGTGATGTTCCTGTGGATCACCTGCTCCTCCCACTCCTCGTGAAGGTAGAGAATGGCGGAGGCGAGACACTTGATGATGTTGTACCGGTGGTGCCATGCCAAGACCGAGCGCTTTCTGTGGAAGAGGTAGTGGCTGAGAAGGCTGGTGGTGGAGAAGTCGTAGACGACAAGCATCTCCCCCTTCTCGATGCACCACCCACGGAGCTGAACCAGGTGACGGTGGCGCAGACGCGCAAGGTTGTGGAGCTCGTCCGAGAACCGGGCGCGCAGCGCCGGGCACGTCCGCATCCCCAGCCGCTTCACCAGCACGTGGAAGCGGTTGTCCAGGTAGCCGTGGTAGCCGGTGCCGAAATCGAGCTCCGCCACCATCTGCGACTCCGAGAAGTTGTTGGTGAGGGCCACGATTTCCCGGTAGGTAATCTCGCGGGGCGTGTCGATGCTCGGGATCGGCTTCTGGGTACGACGGCTGTCGCTGCTGCCTCCGCTGGAGGCGCCGCCGTTGTCGGCGGTGAGGAACATGGTGGTGTTCGCGGCGGTGAGGTAGTTGGAGGTGGTGGCGGTGGTGGTAGTGGTAGCGGTGCTGGAGGAGGAGAAGGAGATGTACCGGGGATGCGACTGGAAGGAGGGGATCGCCGGGAGCTTGGCGGAGGAGCTCTCCGACAGGGTCTCCATCACCCACTTCATGGTCGGCCGCGACTGCGGGTCGTAGAGGGAGCAGAGGAGGCCGAGGTGGATGAGCCGCCGCATCTCCGCCAGCGGATAAGAACCGTCCGGCAGCCTGTGGTCTCCGGCGTCCAGGAACCGCCCCTCGTCGGACAGCCGCCGCAACCAGTCCAACATGAAGATTTGGTCATCAGGGAAGGTCAGATCCACCGCCCGCCGCCCGGTCGCCACCTCCAGCACCACAATTCCGAAGCTGAACACGTCCGACTTGGCCGTCGCCGCACCCCGCTTCTGGAAGCTCTCCGGCGGGAGGTACCCGATGGTGCCGCCGATCCGGCTCGTCTCCGTCAGCCGGAACTGGTAATTCTTGGCGGAGACCGACCGCATCGAGGTGTCGAACTCGTCGCCGTGCTCGATCCACCGGGCGAGGCCGAAGTCCCCCAGCCGGGCATTGAACTCCGAATCGAGCATAACGTTGCTGGTCTTGACATCGCGGTGGATGATCTGCGTGTCGAGTTGCTCGTGCAGGTAGAACAGCGCGGCGGCCAGACCAAACACTATCTGCCTCCGCCGGGCCCAATCGAGCGGCGGGGCACTGCCGGTCGCCGGGAGGAAGAGGAGTCGGTCGAGGCTGCGATTGGGCATGTAGTCGTATACCAGCAGGAGTTGGTCGTCGTGAACGCACCATCCCCGGAGGCGAACGAGGTTGCGGTGGCGGAGCTGCGCGACGGCGACCAGCTCAGCCGCGAAGGCCTTCTCGAACCGGTCGCCGCGGCCAGATACGCACTTGACGGCCACGACGGTGCCGTCGCCGGGGAGCACCGCGCGGTAAACCCGCCCGAACCCACCGCTGCCAAGGACCTCCTTGTCGCTGAAGCCATGGGTCCCGATGTAGAGCTCGGAGTAGCTAAATATACGGGGGCTGCTGCCGCCGACCTTACTCTTAGTAGGCGTCACGTGCGCGCCGGCGATGTCGACGAAGTGGGACGAGTCGCGAGGGTCGGCATCGTCGGGGACGCACCGGCACCATCTCCGGCTGCAGAGCCAGCGGAGGACGCCCCGGGCGCGGGCGGAGATGTCGCGCCCGTTCCTACCCCTCGGCGGCTTCTCAGCAGCAGACGGTTCGATGGGGTGGAATTCGGCGTCGGAGTCGGCTTGGGCAGGGAAGCCGAAGCAGAGGCGATCTACGAGCGGCATGTTGCATGCAACAGCTCATGGATGCATCCCTTTCTTCCCAACAATTACAAGGGAGAGAAGGTGGGAAAGAGCATATAAGAGCAGGTTTGGGGGGGGGGGGGGGGAAGAAGGTGAAGAGGTTGGGGAGGAGTTGAAACGTCGAGACGGAGGGAGGAAGGAGCGTTTGGTTTTCCTTCCGCCGCTGCTATCCCATTTAGATTGAGTGATTGACTTGGGAGGCCACAGTGGGCCGAAGGCTGAGATCACGTAAGGCATCAAACCTGCCACAATTAAGGAACAGTGCATATAATAGTAAAACGCTTAGAAGCTTCTTTTTCTCCAACTTGCCAAAAAATCTATTTCTTCTTCCTACATTTGCAGTGTCTCTTTCTCACAACTCAATAATTTTTTTCCTTGGTCTTACTCGAGGAAAAATACATGACCATTGTCTCTTTCTTTTTATTTTCCTTTACTAATCTTGTAGGATTTTGCATCACTATTAAGGAATATGCTTCTTCTAGAAACACCATGTATTCTTGCAAAAATATTATATATATATATATATAAATTCTTAGGAAATATACTTCGTTAATGCTTTGTTTGAAAGAATAAATTATTGGTCAAACAAGATCTTGGGTTGAGAGGATGGATATCTAAGCAAAGAAATAAGAAGGAACACTTTGTTTGGAAGTCTTAATGCGTTCTTTATGAGTCATTTTGATATTATATATTTGCACAAAGGACACAAAGATACACCGACAAAGTTCATGGGAGGTTTGCTCCATCAATCTGAAATCTTAATGTATGTCATAATTAGGGACCCTTTAGATCTTGATTTTGTATTCCCACATTCGAAGAAAAGTATGAAAGGGTGTGAACAATAAGGTCAGTAAAATTAGAGGGCAAATGAAAACATGGATCCATGTAGACTCGTTCTTATTTGACCTTATTATGTCAATTCACATTAATGTTTCCTATGATTTTTTTTCTAACTTTTTGTTTTCCTATGATTCACATCAAAAGACAACGTTAGATTAATTGGACGGTGGAATATTCTTTATAATTAACTATTTTAGTATTTCGATTCTTATAATTTTAAAATTATATTAAGATTTTTATATTTATCAAAGTAAAATATTTAATTTTATTTTTCTTCACGTTGTCAACTTTACTAACGAAAATATCGTAAGATTTATTACTGAACACTGATTCTATCTTACTTTGTTTTATTACTTAACATGTATTATATGAATTTATGATCGTAGAGATTTATTTGATTTTTATAAATTTAAAAAATTCGAATATAATTTTTAAACATATAAAGATCAAGACATTAAATATAATTAATTATAAGAAATAATATATAATTAACTAATAAATTCATCGGTAATATAAGATAACACCAAGTAAGATTAAACATCTCAAACTTATTTTAGCATATTTTACACATAAAATTTTAATTTATTTGGTAGTATGATATATTTATCAAAGATTAAATATTCATATCCTCTTTTAACTTAAATGAATAGTGGAAATCGTCAAAAAGAAAAGAAACCTTCGTCGTCTTCTTTGGTTTGCATAATCTAAGAGCATTGGAGTCTTGTCGGTTCCATCGCTTCCATCTCGATCGAACAATTACGTTCGGTCCCTTCCCCCACCAGGATATGTATCTCCTGATAGAGCCCTGAGTCACGCTCGTAGATTTAAGGTCATCTTCCTCGGTGACTTCTGAGTGACTTACTCAGCCATGTCCTTACTAGTTATAATGACACCGATTGCGGTAGTTGACCTCTCCGAGTCCACTCTAATCCAAACGATACGATGGTCGAGGAGATCCAAACAGCACATCACATTACCCCCGAGTAAGGGTCTAGCTGTAACCACACTGACGGTGGCTTCTCCGGTGAGGTTGCGACAGCATCCGAGCTCCATCTGTGCGTCCGCCAGCTGTTTGTCATTTTGTCACCAGCTCCCGGCGGGTTTATTTACGGCAGCAGCTGGCATCCACCACCGGACAAAAGGGGAGGATTTGCTTGGTTGATCCTCGACGACATGGGAGGAGGGTTGTCTTGTTCGGATGTCTCGGAAATCAACGGGAGTTAGGGCCTGCAGAATGCGACGCAATCTTCTCCGCGATTAATGAGCGCGGACGATGATGATGACACCGCGGTCCGCCAAGTGTTCGACGAAATTAATGGCCCCGACTCGTGTCGTTTGCCTGCCGGCGGGCGAAGCAAGGTGCGGATGATGCCTTGTGTGTGTGCGCTGTGTCACTATTTATAAGGGACCCACGCAAAAAGCATGATGGTGGAATTGTCGAGACGTCCACAAAGTGGATTCACCTAATTACGAATGGATTGGATATATGTAAGCTAATTACTATTATTTATATTTTTTTAATTAATTATTTTAATATTTTTATTTTATATTTTAAAAATTAAATTAAGTTTTTTTATATATTTATAAAAGTAAAATATTTAATTTTATTTCTCCTCGTCATAGATTCTACTTACGAAAATATCATAAATACTCAATAGTAAATTTAAACGAGATAGAATCATGTTCAATCATAAATCCTATGATTAACTCGATAATTTTTTAAGATATAAAAATTAAATATTAAAGATATATAATTATATAAGTTAATATATAATTAACCCAATATAAGAAAGAAATTTATAATTAAATATATAAAATGTTTATAATTAAAGAAATTTATAACCAATTTATAAAATAAAATTTATAATTAAAGGAAATATATAAAGAAATGAATAAAATATATAAAGAAATTTATAGTTTATAATTAAAGATAACCAATTATATAAGCTAATATATAATTAACCCGATATAAGAAAGAAATTTATATTCTTAGTTGGGAACTTCTCCATTCAACCTTAATTCAAAATATTTAAATTCAAATGAATGATTATATGATCTAATTTATCATATTATAGAATCTCACAATACTTCCAAGAATGACTATATTCATCTACATTGCCTCACCTATTTGAACCCATGCTTGTTCTTATAATATTATAGTGGATCAAATAAGATGGGAACCATCTCATATTTTTTAAGTTAGTGTACTTAATTTGTGAAGGTTGTATGAGTGAGTGGGGTTGTTGAGGACTCTTTGGACAAATGTACAACATGTTGCACTTTTATATGCACCAAATGTAGTTCATAATTCAAGTAGGTAAGCTTGCTTACAAACACATAGGTTTAGTAGCATCACACAAGAACTTGCTTTATGATCATAATACTATATAGAATATACTTCCACTACAACAACTCTTAGGTTCATAAGATAAGGTGCTATTTCAATGCAATTATTACAGTTAGTTCACCAAATTAAAACACTATCCAGATATCCTAAATTGTGCATCCCATGCACTGATAAATATTGCAATTCCATGCACCAAAACTCAAAGATATTCATTCTTGTAGGTACAATAGCTCAAGCTATGCACACTTTGATGTGCAAGTTCATATGTCCAATGTTTTGGATTATATTATATGTCATGGGATATTTATGCCTATAATCATTTCAACATAGTATAGTCTAAAAATGATTGATCTATTGCTCAATTTTGATCGGCCCTATACGATGCCTTAATAATTTTTTAATCATGTTAAAAATTGGACTATAATTTTTTTACATTGCTTGTGTTAATATATTACATAGCTTTTGTCTTTTCTAATTATATTTGCTCATTTAGTAATTGATTCTCATATACTTGTCTTATCCTTATATCATCGATCTATCCATAAAATAACTCTCAAAATTATCCTAATTATATAAAAAAATAATATATTAATATATGAATCATATGTCTCATACGCATCGTCTCTGAATTATTTTACGACAAAGTCGAATGAATGAAAGAAATTTGATATATTTTCTAAAAATATGCATGTATAATATTTATTATTGTAATCCAAATTATACGATTTTCTATTAGACCTAATGCTCATGTTGCAAATCTACATGGTACTGATCAATAAGATTAATATCAAATTATTTTATTTAATATTATTGGATGGTATTAAAGTTGGTATTAGAATTTAATTTCTATTAAATTAGATTTTAATTGTCTAAAATATTAATTACACGAGGGTATTAGACAGATGTTGATGTATCAATCATGTGGCATCGAAGTATCGATCGTTTGACATCGAAATATCGATTGTTTAGTACCAAATCGATCAAATCACACTGGGCTATTGTCAATATTTTTTAATAATAATTTCTAACCATCGAAACTTGGAAATTTGTATGATCAAGCACCAACCAAACACAGAGCTCTCGTTCTTTGCTACCTGCTGCAACAAAAGGAAAACAAATTCTGAAACCCACCACGAGTCGCTTGTGACTTCTCAAAAGTGATACCATTATGTAATTGATGTCGGTATAAACTAATATATCTCAAAACCTTTATGTAATTAATGTCAATGATTGATGTGAGGTGTCGATCTCAAGTCAAAAAGGCCTCCACTCTATCTTTAGCAGCCACGCCGATGATTACTACCAATCCTCAATTTCTATAAATCAATTAAATTTTTTTCTCTGTGGAGCCAATTTAAATCTTTATTGGACTACGATTGATACCAATTATAAGGTTGGTAGCAAGTAATCAAAATTATCATGCTCATTGATGACTGATATGTTAAGTCCTCTTAGACATAATAATACAGAAGTAAATCCAACGGAGTCATCGATTGCATGTCAAAACTTAAATTCATGAAAAAAAATATATTTTTTTTCTTGGAATGACATATGAATGCATGTGGATTCTTATTTGACTTCCATTTTTATAGGCTATCTCAGAATTCGTAGTTGAACCAGCAAATATAAAGGTGTTCTTTGCACGTATCTTCGATAAGTATACTCTCTAGAAGGGCATTTATTTTTCCTGCATATACTCATCCAAAGTTCGAATAATTGACTACGATTGATGTCCCTCGTTGGTCTTTTCATCTATTCGATGTATTCATTATTCATGTTCGTTTTCTAGAAACTTAATTTTATATTAATATTTTGATTAAACAATGTAATATTCGGAACTCTTTGTTTCCCATTCCTATATGTTCTCAAATTACTTTTTATCCTTCGAGAATAAGAATAAAGATTCTATTTGAAGAGTTTGTAATTTATAACAGCTTTTTCTTTCAAATTTTGTTTGTTATCTTATTTTATGTTCATCATTGATGTGGAAGGAATTTTAGAAGACAAATTATATATTATACCTACATGCCTTTAATATTTCGATTTTTATATTTTAAAAAATTATATTAGCATCAATATAATTAATATTATACCTACATGCCTTTAATATTTCGATTTTTATATTTTAAAAAATTATATTAGCATCAATATAATTATAAAAAGTAAAACACATAGCTCTATTTATCCTAATGTTATTAGTTTATTAATAAAAATATAAAAATAAAAGATACTCTATTGGGGACTATGGGTGACTGTTGTGGATGGGGATGTTGAATATCAAATTTTCATAATGAAACCAATTGATAAAGTTATGATTTAATGTACGTTTAAGTGACGTAGAATTAGTTTTGATCATAAAGAGATAATTAAAGCAGAAAGAATCAATGCTGGACTGGAGTAGAACATGTCAAAAGATTCAATATCGAGCCGAAGGATCGGTCGACGTGTCGACAGAAGACTTCATGCCATGAGTTCGGGCATCAGATATATAAGAGCGAATATTGTACCAAGGATATCAAAATTGCAGAGATCAACATACCAATTAGGCAAAAGATCGTAAAAAAAGGATGATGTGTTAATAAACTAATGACACGCCAGACAACATGTAATTAATGCTTTATAATAATTGTCTAAATTAATATAGTTTTAATTGTAATTGAGTTGGTTTAGAATGTAATTAAACCAACTCAATTAAGGGACAATTGGGCCTATGTCGGAGCTGTTTTGGGCCAAGAGAGAGACTCATTCAATTACCCAAAAGTTGGGTCAAGCGATGGCATGACCAAAGGCTCAGTTTCCAAGACAGTCTCCTAGAATGTGTTAAGCGCTAGTACCACCAAATTGGGCGATGGTACCATCCAGTGTCAAGCGAAAGTATTGCCAGTCTGGGAGGTAGTACCGTCCAAATATAGTCTCTCGGATTGTGTTAGGCGGTTGTACCGCCAGACTGGGTGGTGGTATTGCCTAGTGTTAGTGCTGCAGGCGGTAGTACCACCCAACACAGGTGGTGGTACCGTCATGTCATGGACAAACTTCTAAACATGATGTTGGATGTAAGGCTTATGTATTTCCGTGTCTTTTGGTATGTTCATGCTTTGCACAACATGTAGAGAGACGATCGAAGACTTAACCGTCCCATTTTAGGCTTGTAAATAAATGTTGTATCATGTAGACACTTGTGAGAAATATTCGGTTTGTAATGGACCATTTGGACCATTTGTTGTGCAACCGTTCAGAGTTTATAAAGTCTATTTGTAATTTATATTGGCTATGAAGTGTTTTCTGAAATGTTTACTTGTGGATCCTAAGTGAGGCGCTTTCTCTAACATGTTTTCTCTTTTGTAGGTCCTAAGGGACCATGAGAGGTTTCGAGGAGGCTGACCTTTACGGATGGATACGCAAGGGTGCCGCACGACTTAGGTAAAACCAACTAAGTTTGTGACAATCATGACTCGAAAAACTCGGGATGAGACCTTTTTTGGCTTCATTTTTGAAGTTATTTGAGGTCTATAAATACCCTACTATTCCTGCTTAGAAGAGCACGAATTAGAGCAGACAGGGGTTGTTATTCTAAGTTATAAAATTGCTAAATGTCCTCCTCCTTGCTTTCTAGTTTTGAAATCATTCAAGAGAGGTGTGAGGATTATAAATATTGTCTCGTAAACCCGTGAAAAGGAGAAAAAGTTGTAAGAAGGCAGTTGATCTTCGCCCATTAAAAGAAGACCGGTAGTGGAAGCTGATGCCTCGAGCGAAAAGAAATCGGGAGTAGATATAGGTCATGACAACCAAACCACTATAAATCTGATTTATATTTGCTTTATGTTTTTCCTTCATATTGTAAACTAATTTACTTATTCACTATACATATGAACACTTTCATATTTAAACATCTTTCAGATACGATTTCATCTAATGATATTTTTGAATTGACATGATTTTATGAAGTACTAATTCACCCCCTCCCTCTCTTAGTGTCAACTCAATCCTAACAGGGGAGAGTGATGATGAGGGGTAAGGGTCATTTAGCATTTGCGTTGATGGCCCTTTCATCGCTTGACAACTACATTGATGTCAATGTAGATGTAGAGCGACTAAAGGATTGATCGGCAACTACATCGACGTTGGTGTATTTATAAAGCGGTCCTCACCTTTCGTCGTCACTCATCTCATCTACAACAGTCACTCACGACTCTCAACGATATCGTCATCTATCATTACGAACTTGAACGTTAAGATTATTTTTTATCGTTTATTTTCATATTTTCATTAGTAAAACTGATTTTTTATTTTCATAATTATAAAAATATTAATATAATTTTTTAAAGTATAAAAAATCATAATACTAAAGGTAACCAACTACGAAGGATAATCTATAATTAATCTAAATTTTAGACATTAAAAATATTTAGTTTTACATTGTCAATATTCTAGCTTTCACTGTCGACTCTTTCTTATCGGATACTTCTCTATAAAACAAAATGCTTCTTTTATAGATGCATTTTTTATATCTCATAACTTTATCGTTAAATTGCTTAGCTCTACTCATCTTCGACATAATAATAGCACACAAAATCAGTAAGCCATTATACATTGTTTCAATGAAATATGTGCCCCTCTTACCTTCCTTCCAATGTAGATGATATCTCGACCTCGCCCAGTGCACCTCATACACTATATTTTATTTTGGGTTGACATAATTATGACTTCAAAGTGCGCTGAAACGCTTGTTTGTCTCTTCTTTCGTGTGCATCTTTGAGACCACCCATCGCACTACCAACCTCACTATACTTCAGCTATGGCCATCAGCTACAGCATACCCACAGGAGACTAGCTTTAGAAAGGGGCAAATAATGCAGCTAATGGAGGAGTAGCCATCAAACATGTGTGAGGAGGTTGCTCTCTTGTCACTTTCATCACCAAAACACAATTGCCATAAACAATAATTACTTGTATAAATTTTGAACATACATACTAAGGTCCAATATTTTTTTTTATAACTCGAATCCTGATTATTTTATTTTATTTTTTATTAAAAAAATTTATATGGCATTAAGACTCAGTACATATTGATTTATATTAATTTTGATTATTTCACCTAGTAAATAGAAGAGATATATAATTGTAATGTAGGAAGCACACATGATTTGGTGCCCTAATAGCCAAGGAAGAAGACAACTTCATCACACCATAGAACTATATAAAATCATTACAAATCGAGTTTTATATAAGTTTTTATCTATTTCTATGATTTTATATTTCATAAGTAAAAATAATAATTTATGATGTCATCCGATGGTGTTGCATGATGATCTCATGCAAGAAGGATATATGAATTATTTACCCACTAAATAATTAGACTATTAGTTGGATCTTCAAATAATGTTAATATTTCTGAAAACTTATTGTGGTTACAAGAATATTAGGTATGTTTGGATATTTAATAATAAATGATAATGGAGGGATATATATATATATATATATATATATATATATATATATATATATATATTCATAATATATTTTAATTATCGAAGGTGTATAAATAGGGTGTGTGAAAATCTAAGTATATACATTTAATCTCTTGAAATAAAAAGAAAAGGGAAGGTTATTCATAGCTCATCATTAATAATCCTATGCATGCATTTTATATTTTTATTACTGAAAATAATATATATATCATAAAAATACAAGGATTGATGATTATATTGTTATTCTTTTATAGATTTATATAAAGATAAGATTAGACCCTTTTCCAATATCTTACATCGGTAAAAGCCTTATGTATTATTATTATTATTATTATTATTATTATTATTATTGTTTACTCTCAGGATGTATATTAAATATAAAAAGTTTTTTTTCTCTATATCTGAATAAAATTATATACTATTTGTACTTTTACAGGGCAGAGAATATTTGTAATTGCACTCTTTCTTAAAGCAAAGTAAATAGGTCATCAAGATTTATTTTTCTTTTGATGATAACACATGAGATCAAATATGGTGTCACATTGACATGCATTGAATATAATTCTTTTTGGTTCATGATTTGGGCCCAATAATTTACTTGGACTCAAACTCATGGAGCAGTTGAGAGCTGACAAGACTTATAGCTCTCCGGAGGCTGGTAGGTCACCGCCCAAATGCTTAAACCACACCGGAGGTCAACCACCTTTTGCGAGCAATGCGTATGCCTTGGTGAAGCAGAAGACAGAAGACATGCATAAACCTGCATGATGAGAGAGACATGCAGTGGGGGAAGGTCGCAGGTGCACCTACCAACAGTAGGTTAGGCATTTAGTGATCTATTTGCATGTCAATTTAATATGATGATTAAGAGGTGACCCAAATCCAGCTGACATTTCTATATATACTGTATGCACACTGATATTAGTCTTGTATCAGAAACTACTTGTGTGTGATAAATACACAATATTGTAGAATTTCATATCATATATGGGAGTAATTTATGCCTCATGATTGGATGTTTAATCTTCCAATTGTTGATGTTTTTTTGACAATTTTCCATTGATTTTATATAGAAGCTTCCAATTTTGTTATCGGGCTTAATCTGCAAAGTCTCATGGATGGATCGAGGCCCAAAAGGTTGGGCTCATAATGGGCCTTCCAAATCCAAATGATCTTGTACGTATATTTCTCCCAAGAAATTAACATATCCTAATATATTGGATGGTATCTGACAAGATTTCATTGCCGCACATGGCATAGGAGAAGTATCTCATGATTCCTATCAACTGCACGCAAGCATGCACGAGAGTAGCTCTCCATGCACGCAGGGACCCGAACCCCATCTTCGCTTTCTTGAAGACAAAGCATGCAGGTGGTGATGGCTGAATGGGAAAGCACCAGGAGGTGGTGGTGGATCCAAAGGCTGGTGGAAATGGAATGTCAAAGCCCTAATGATTCCCGATCATGATGAGCCGGAGCAGGCTCTCGATCCTCCCTGTTGTTGCGAGTGCTGCAGTCTAATCATCCATGTCAGCTCCACCTTCCTCTCGTCGTCACCGTGAGGAGCGGCAGCGGAAAGGAGGGCAGTGTTTGCTGCGACATGATGCACTGCGTGACCCACCACCACCACCACCACCGATCCCTTTCACGTCAGCTGTCGGAAGAAGCGGCAAGTCGTCGCCTTTTCCCTCCTCTTTCTCCTGCTCGACCCGCCCTTGCATCTGCTGCTCCGAAGCTTCCTCTGCCGAGACGATGAGTCGCGTCCAGCACCAGCAGCAGCAACGATGCGATGACTGGTGAGCTCAACCCGATTTAACTGTCCTCGTGCAAATGGTGTTCAAATCAGTAATCATCTGGAATTCTGGTGTAGGATTTTTCTGGATGTTCCTAGTGATATCACCATTGACGTAAATGGGGTGAGATTTGCTCTGCATAAGGTAATACTCTATGGATCATCTTTCTCATCAGAGATGAAGAGTTTTACTAACAGTTCAGAGTTGATGAACTGCAGTTTCCACTGGTCACCAGAAGTGGTCGAATTAGGAAGCTGATCTCAGAGCACAGGGACGCTGCTGATACTGCAAAGATCGACCTGCTTAACTTACCTGGGGGCCCTGAGACGTTTCAGCTGGCCGCCAAATTCTGCTACGGCATCAACTTCGAGATCACCACCGCAAATGTTGCTCAAATTTGCTGCGCGTCCGATTACCTTGAGATGACAGAGGAGTATGCAGAAGGGAACCTGTCGTCCCGTTCCGAAGCTTACCTTGATGACGTCGTTTACAGAAGCCTGGAGATGTGTGTTCAGGTGCTGCAACAGTGTGAAGGCCTCCTTCCCCTGGCAGACGAGCTCAAGATCGTCAGCAGGTGCACCGACGCCATCGCCTCCAAGGCATGCGCGGAGCAGATCGCATCGAGCTTTTCGCGCTTGGAGTACAGCTCCGGAAGGCTGCACATGAACAAGCAGGTCAAGTGCGGCGAGGACTGGTGGATCGAAGACCTCTCCGTGCTTCGGATTGACTTGTATCAGAGAGTCATCGAGGCCATGAAGTGCCGAGGAGTTCGTCCGGAGAGCATCGGAGCCTCGCTCGTGGACTGCGCCGAGAAGCTACTCAAGAGGAAGCCCATCTTAGGGGCCAGAGCTGGTGCTTCAGCTGAGGCCATCGAACGCGAGGAGAAGACGGTGATCGAGACGATCGCCAGCCTACTGCCGGGAGAGAAGCACACTGTGCCCATGAGCTTCCTCTTCGGCCTGTTGCGCTCGGCGGTGATTCTCGACTGTCCCATGACCTGCAGGCTCAATCTGGAGAGGAGGATCGGGTCGCAGCTGGAGATGGCTACTCTCGACGATCTCCTGATACCTTCTTCCCAACATGCAGGGGAAACAATGTTCGACGTCGACGCAGTTCACAGGATCCTCGTGGTCTTCTCTCAGCAGGACGACAGCGACAACGATGGCTTGGGCTACGAAGCCGACGGTCCTCGCCCTCTCTCCCAAACTGCGCTGGACAAGGTGGGAAGACTAGTGGACAACTACCTCGCGGAGATTGCTCCAGATGCTAACCTCAAGCTTGCCAAGTTCGTCATCATCGCCGACGCCTTACCAGGGTATGCTCGCACCACAGACGATGGCCTGTATCGCGCCATTGATATCTACCTCAAGGTGTTTGTTCCCTGCTCCTTTGTTCTTGTACTGCATCTTGGATCTGCTTCTCATTTCCGTTGGATCTTTCAGGCTCATCAGGGGCTACCAGACTTGGAGAGGAAGAGGCTCTGCAAGCTGATCGACTTCCACAAGCTCTCAGAAGAAGCCAGCGCTCACGCGGCACAGAACGAGAGGCTCCCGCTGCAGGCAATTGTGCAGGTGCTTTACATCGAGCAGCTAAGGCTCAGAAACGCCTTGTGCTGCTCCTACTCAGAGGAGGACCAGAAAACAGCTCCCCAGTCGCGATGCACCAGCAATGGCGTGTTCAGTACAGGGCTGTCTCCTCGGGACAACTACGCGTCGCTGAGGAGGGAGAACAGGGAGCTGAAGCTTGAACTGGCCAGGATGAGGCTTCGGCTGAGCGACCTCGAGAAAGGCCATGCCTGCATCAAGCAAGATATGGAGACGTCCAACTCGCGAAAGTTCATACTCTCCGTCTCCAAGAGGATCCGAAAGCTCAAACTTATTTAGTGGCGCTGCTTCTGATTTGCCTTCCGAGAGCTCACGCAGAGAAGATTCCAGAGTCAATAGCAAGCCTTGAATCACACCTCGCCATTGATGCACTTACTCAAAGTTTGCCTCTGAGAGATGATGATGTTAGCACTGTAAGTAGTAGTGTATTGTATTGTGAGTTCACAAGCTCTGCCAATCCTGGTTGGTTCATTTGTTCTCTTTGTTGTCAATTGCTTGATGTTGCATAATACATTGGTCCAATGATGTAGAGCAAGAAAAAGACTACGATCACCACAAAGAATGAAACACCCGAAGAAGGCACCAAGATGATCCAAACCATCAGTCTCACACCAACAACATCGGCTCAACAAATTATATATGCAAGTCCAAAACCAGACTAAAACTGTTGTCAGAGCAAACCAAATTGAGATGTAACCTTCTTTGTTCTCTTCTCTCTCTCAACTTGCTTCAATTTGTTTGATGCTCTTCATTATTGTAGGGGAGGATAAATAGCAAGCCAAATAGAGGATGATGAGGTCTATCAGGATAAAATTCTTCCAGGGATGCATAGGAACATAAATGAGTGGGATCCTTCAAATTTATATATATATATATATAACATTTTGATGACTACATTTCAATCAAGTTCTATCAAACTAGCTGAAGCACAAAAGTTTGTCAAGTAAAATGTTCCAAATACCAAGTGAGTATATAACATGCAGAAGAAAAGATGGCCAACAGAAAATATGAAAGCATCTTTATGTACAGCTGATAAAGCAAAATAGAAGTCACAATATACTTGGCCATAAGCATATCATAGTCTAGAGTTTGCAGATAGGTATGCAGATAGGTAACATATGGCACAGAGGTCACAATTATTTCATGTGTTCAAGATACTAAACAGGTCCACTTGATATCACAAATGAGGTGTACCACTGTGCCTCTATGCATCGGCTAGGCTATACCGTGCACAAGTCAAATTGGTTACTGATCTTGTTGAGTGTTAATGGCAGAGACTGTAGAGACCATGGAATCGACACCGCATACATTGCGACCCCTGCAGATCTTATAGTAACCCTTCTCTCCCCAGTTTTCGCCCCATGAGTTCTTTATGATCCAAAAGGGTTTTTCCTTGAGGCGAATTGGAGAATAACCAGCAGAACCATAACCAACCAGAAGCACTCCATGATCCAAATGCCTTCCACAGATATAAGGACATGAAACTCCTCCAATATATGTTTGCATGTACACTGCATTTATACCAACTGCAAAAAGGATGACAGATATATGAATAACCAATCTCATTATCATATGAAACATTAAACACACTTCTATGAGAAAAAAATGTCAAAATGTCACAGTGTTTCTTGATACCTAGATTCAAAATCTACCCTATATATTAGTATGTTTGTTTTTTTCATTGTGAGCATTCCCGATTGTTTTAGCATATACATTTAAAATGTAATGGCCCCTAATAAGATATCAAGTCACCAACAAAAACCAAATACAAGAATGAAGATGGTGGGTTTTTCTAATTTATGGGTGTGTACTTTTCGCATATTTAAAAATTTATTAGTGCAGGTATTTTCCAAAATTAAACCAAATTATAACACGAAACCTCTGTATAAGATCACCTACTTGCAAGGGGGCCATGTTTCACAAGATTAGCAGCAATTTGATCTTCATCAATGGAGACAACACTGAAGTTTTGAACTGAAGCAGCAATTTTGGACTTATCAAACTTGCAAGTGCTATGTTGGGACCCGGTATAAGGATAATCGTCCTCGCGCACAAGCCCACCAGATTTGAGTAAATACTGGAAAGCGGTTGTCATCAGACCACCATTGCATCCCTGGTCGCATGCATCAGGTTCATCTGAGTCACACTGCAAAATAGTGAAAAAAAAAGCATTGGATAAAACTTCAGCATCACAGAGCAAAGCTATCACATTAAAAATTTAGAAAATAGTATCCTTGGCAAGAAGTTGCCACCAAAGACAGCTAGAGGATAAGGTACATATACTTAAAAAGGCAAGATGCAGCAGGAGTTTAAAGAAGTAAAGACTGTGGCACCAGTAAGCTTCTTTGAAGAATGGGCACTCAGCACGATAAGTGAAAAGCTAGAAGATTCAGCCGTAATGAAGCCCGCTTATAGCATTAGGCTCTAAATCTTACAAAGACACTAGTTCCACGGAGGGAAGAGCAACCCGATCAGAGAGAAGCTCCATCATACATGATCGGAAACACGGAGAAAAACAATGATAATGAATTGGAAAAACTCTTATTACTTATCACGAAAAGAGAAGAAAATCTTAATTGACTATATGCATTGATTAATAGCACAAGAAGAACAAACGGGGCCATTTTTCTATCTCATCATCTACATCAATAATTCGTGATAGATAGATTGAATTATCATCACACTTCAGAGTATTAAATATCATTACCCTAACAAGTTTGAGATGAAGGCGCACTATATTGTGAAAATATTAATCAAATATCCAGCATCATATTTAATTATTTTTGTTCATGATAAAATTTGAAGGACACAATCAAATGTAAGAAAGAAGAATATAATAAAAACAAGTACATTCTGCAAGCATGCTATTCTATTATACCAGATGGGTCCTTAACAGTTATTACAAGCAAACAATTTTCCATTACTCTACTGAAGAAGACACCCATTGTTGATGTTTCCCACTTAAGACCTTTCTTCAGTTTTTCTCCCAATAAGGCATCTCCTTAAAACATCATTTGTCTTCTACGACACACCTTGTATAAAATCAACAATAGGGATCTAACACAAAGCAATAGGGGTCCGTTAGAGGGGATGGACTTTGAGTAGGGAAAAAAAAACAAAGAAAGGTCATAAGCAGGATTTTGCATAAAACAGTAATCTTCCTTGAGAAATCAACCAAACATATAATTGACATTGAACAATTTCTTCTGGAAAGAAAAGTGCTGCGGCAAGCAATCTCTCCTTGCAATTGATCCAGATAAAGTAAATGGTATGAACAGTGTAAACCCAATTAAACTTTTCAGAGAATACTTAGATCCAACTCAGGTTTTCCCATTGAAGTCAAACGGGGAAAGAAAAAAAAAAAGCAAAAACAGTTCCTGCAAATTACAGGACTTCTAAGCTCATAGTGTACCACCCAATCATCAGAAACTACAACTACGAATTGAAGGATCTAATCTGAGTTACATCACTAATTTGACTACAAGCATTAGACTAAATGCAAAAGGTTGGAAGTAAAGAGTCTGAGAGCTGAAGGAAATTAATGAGATTAGGCCACCCACTTTGATTGAGGTCATTTCTTTTTAATTAATCTCATGTACATCATCTAAAATCCACTTCTTAAAATGATTTGACAACAGTCATTTCTCAGCAACACTCTTCAAACACTTTCATCTACAAATAGTATCCTTTTCCTAAAAGCAGGACTCTCAGTTACTTAGGCTATATCCTAAACATCTGCTAACAGAAATAAGATTTTCCATCAACAACGAGAAAGCAAATCGAAACCTTATTTTTCTAAAAGGTGCCCTTTTTAGCGGGCTCGATTAGGGTAGACGGAAAACGAGGGGATAAAACACAAACCAAATGGTCGCAATCAACAAGCTGCTGCTCACTGAGGCTTTCCAGCTTTCCAGTGGCCAGGAAGTTTGCCCCTTCCAAGGCCCCCGCAGCGCTGAAGGACCAGCACGATCCACAGGAACCCTAAAACAAAGACAAAATAAGAAGATGGATCGATTAGATCAAGAAATATCAATAAGAAGTTAGAAAAAGGACCGGCCTGTAGACAGAGAACCTGATTCTTGACGCCGGTGACGGCGCCGTAGTCCCTCCAGTCGAAGTCGTTGGGGAGGTCGTTGGTGGGGAGGATGGGCGCCTGATGGGAGGACGCCAGGGTCTGGCGGCGCAGGCCGAGGTAGGCGCGGCGGAACTCGGCGGGGGTGAGGTCGGAGAACTTGGTGATCCCGTGGACGGCGGT
>CM017193.1:34515145-34567645 GCA_004837865.1 Musa balbisiana
TTTTGATCTTGGGATAAGATACAACATTTAGAGTATAATTTTGTGTCACTTCTTACTGTTACCCTTTTTTTTCATCAATATGAGAATTTCAACTATTATGTACAATTCACCATTGAGAGTATATTTGAAGTAACTTTGATTATTTTTAGTCATTTATAGAGTTTCATGAGTATAAAAGGATAATGATGAGTCTCATCATTGAACATTGAGATGTAGTTAGATAATGACTCATCCTCCCCTTATCAAATGGTCAGCAAGGTTGAATATTATCACATTTAGAAGAGGTTTTGAGAGGATGCAACACAAAATTTTTCTTGAGTTCATATCTCATCTCTCTTATTCTATCTTATAAAAGAATACTTCATGAGTATATTCGTAAGATTTCTCTAATAACTAAGTTATTTTAATTTATCAATTTTGAATAAAAATATTAAATATTTATAATTAGTTTAATTTATCATTGAGTTCAGAATGAACACATATTTAGAGAGGCTTATTAACTTTGAACCATCAATATAAGAAAAAAATATTCTCTTTAGTTATGATGTATTATGTTTAATAAGATTTTGAACATCTCAATTAACACATCCAATAGGCATTAAATGGACTCCGCCTATCAAATCTCAATTGGTCAATAATAATTATTGTTATTACTTTTATAAATAAAAAAGATATCATCCTTCTATTAAAAAAATATCATATCTAATTAATTTTTAATTTAAACCACTTGAAAAGATCAGATAGACCATCTTGTGTAATTAATCTTTTATGATTTTTTTTACAAAGAGTATATGGTGAAGACAATATTTGATCCCAAGTTCTTACAAGAATTTGATTTTGAACTCTCATGTATCATATTAGGTGTAAAAAAATATTAGACAAATTTTTAAGTCACCAATCTTAGATTTGATATCTATTATTAAATTAATATCTTGGATATAAAATATATTAAATGATATTTTGAACCTTCGACCTTTAATAAATAAATCTGTTTAGTAATTGGTAGGCACCTCAATAATCTTAGTAATTATCTTTGTTTTACATATAAAATTATATACATTCATTTTCTTAGTGATGAGGGTAATAATAATGATGGGACACAAACTAACATCACATGTGATGAATAGATGCGAACTAACGTCACCTGCTTCCTTCGGGTGACGTCTTCAAGGTCACGCAGACCGAGGAGCCACGGGGGTTGCCCGCCTCGGTCTGACCTGACAACACCTGGCCGAAGCAGACCAAAACGCCGACCGAGGCACATTGCCATCTTGCAGGAGCCTGGTCCTTCACATAATGTCAGTGCTAGTGTCAGACGTTATCCAAGGTATGACGCTGCTCCCTACAGGCCTGCACATCAGGAGACGGTAACATTCCCTATAAAAACCCTCGCACTCGGAACAAAAAGAGGAGGAGAAAAAGATAAGAGAAACCCCCTCAGACAATCGACTAACTTGATCATCGGAGAGGTCAGGCTGAGCTCTCCCGACTCAACCTGTGTACAGGGACGAAGACGGAGTGCCAACCACCGAGGGCCACAGGCGAGGAGTCCCCTTCTCGAAGAAAACAGTGACTCAGCCGACCACCGAAGCCGGCTACCTCGTCAGCCTTAAGGGTCGTTTAGGCAGATCTCCAATCATTCAGATCCGAACCCAGTCGTGTGCGCCCCGAGACCACGGAATAAAGACGTTGACACTAGCACTCTCCATCTACACAAAAATAAAAAATAAAAACACAAACCTAAAGGGAATTGAGATATAAGCATAAATCTTAATAGGGGGAGGCAAATAAACTATAGTAAGAATTCAAGCTCAATCAATCTACTAAGGAGTTTGTTTGTCTTCTTCTTTCTTTGAACTTTTCTGTATCGTTATCATAATATAAATTGCAATGGTTGCTTTGCTTGTCTCACTCTTAAAGATGAAGTCATTCTCAACTAAGCTACAAAGACTTATGATTTATATTATAGCAAGTGGGACCCTTGGCGGTGAGAAAGCATTAAAAAATTGTTTATCTTTTTTACGTGTAAGATAAAAATTAATAATAAAAAAGTTGGTCAAAGAGTTATTGGAAATGTTTGGTACTGCTTTATACTTTAAATTAAATATTAGGTATTTAATCGGATAATTTAGTTGTTTCCTAAGGTAAGGAAAGAATATAGAACATATGATTAATTAGGATCATTGCTATACAAGTCCGTATTATATTGTACTACCAAATCTATCAAATTTATCCTTCATTAATTTAAAAAATAATTGGTGAAAAATAATATGTTGTAATTAATGTGCTTGCTAAGATTAAAAAAAATTAGGATTATGTTGTACTACCAAATCAATCTAATTTATCCTTCATTAGTTATAATATACTTAGTAAATTTTTAACTATCATGTTTACAAAAAAAAAAATCATAGTCATAATTATGATGAATTAAGGGTCACTTGATCCATAGTTTCTTGAGGATATCTAATCGGCATTAAAATCTTGATGTAAAATTCAATATCAAAATTTTCTTCTGACATTTAAGTTATATAGTGGATAAGGTGCTTAACAACCTAGAAGATTGTATAAGTGTCAAGTCTATTGAAATTTAATAATCTTTAATATGTTATTATATTTATTTTATATTTTATTTTATAGTATATGAGATATAACCCACGGGTCAAGATCGAAACCTAGCTCTAATACCAATTGAAAACATAAAATCTGTAATTATGTTATATCAAAAAATACGAAAATAATTTTTATGTTAGGATTGGAATCAAATGCATAGATCTAATTATGACGATACGTACTTTTTGATGTCATCTATTCAGATATTTCTGTTTGATTGCTGGAAGCACCGTTTTTAGTCCAAGATTGTTGCTGGAGAATCTGCAAGAAGTAGATCCTTCTACTCTTTTCCTTTCAACCAACTAGATTGATGGTTTATGGGAGAGAGCTAAGGAGAAAACTGTAATCCCTCGATAGCAGAGGGTTTACGAGGAAATTTCCTCCCATCAAGGTTATCTCCCGAGGAATCATTTTGTAAGTGGACTTCTATTATTCTATTGACTAAAAATATTTCAACGGAACCTAATTAATTATATTATATATCTTATCTAATTATAAAGGGTCACTAAATCTAACGAAAAAGACTTGAAGAAGTGGATAGATATTGGGACAATTACATATATCCCTCGATAATGCATTTGCTAAATCTAAGAATCTCATGTTTAATATGACAAAATTATTCCTTTTATCTGTCAGAATTTTACAGCAGAAATATTATAAATATTTGGTTCGAGTTCAGTGATGACTGTCCCGTTTTAACTCGAGTTAGCATTTTCTTTTAATCTTATTTTTGAGCTGTAAATAGCAAATTTTGATGCTAAAATTTGGGGATACTGTTTTTGTTGTGTAAATAACCAACTTCACACGTCTAAGCGGATTCGGATCGATTGGTCACATCCGATAAGGCTATTGCTTTCAAGCTGACCCGATCCGCTTCGGGTTTTAGGCGTCCAACATGTCGAGTCCCCCCACCCCGCCCCTTCTTTCTGTCATCCGTTCTTCGAGATCGGGTGGCGATGGCGTGCCTCTGCGGCGGTGCAGCCGCCTGGGCGCTGACTGGGAGCCGATGTTCCCTCCCCCTTGACCTCCTCTCCTCTCCGCGTGGCCCAAAATTTCCCGGACGTTGGAACGCCGTCCCCCTCTCGAGCCGGTTCTTTTTGTTCTCCTCCTACCCTGTCCTTTCGTCGAACGCTTCGTCTGCGCCTTTCTGCGGAGGAGCGCAGGCGGCCCAGGCTCCTCCTTCAGCGGTTCCAACGCTTCGTGAGATATGTCGTGGAAAAGTGCCGGAACACATCCTTCAGAGGTAGGTCCGATTTCTCTCGGCGGCTCTTCTCGCTTTCCTTCTTCTGTTGTTTGAGCTTCTACCCTTATCGCATCCGGACAGACTTAGAATGAAGTCGTATGACTAGTTATTTCTAAGTCGTATGGAAAGTATTTAGTGACTGACAAATTTCATTTCGTTTCTTCGTTCTCAGTACTCCATACAAAATTCATGGATATATGATCACAAAATGTGTTTATTTTTTTTGGTTGGAACAGGGCAGAAGAGATAGGTTATGTTCTACCTACTGATGTTCAACGCCAGTCTTTACCTCTTCTTCTGGCTGGAAGGGATTGTATACTCCATGCTCAGGTGATTGACAATTTAGCATTTTGCTTTTGTGGAATGTTCTAAACGAAATGCCTTTCGGATGCTGCTTAAAGAAACTACTGGATCAACTATCACAATTTTAACACACTGAAATTAGATTTGTTGTTGAATATGGACAAACAATGAAACTTGGTTTATGAGGATGTGAATGATAAGGTCTTGCTAGTTGGACGGTGGTACTAGATTGCAGTTGTATTATTGAGAGCCATGTGAAGTGTCATTCTTTCTGCAGGATTTGTGAAGCAGGACCACAATTTATTGCATTATGGAATTTGGTTGTTTGACAATAAATGGTCAGAAGTTGAGTTGCTGTAGTTCCTCAAGTTGTATTTCTCTAGATGATATTTGGTCCTGAACGGTCAAATTAGATCCTGGGTCGGGCCTTCTTGAAATTATCAGAAATTAGCCTGGATTTGCAAAGATCAATTGAAAACTAGATGGAAATCAGTCAGCATATGTTGAAAGTTGCTTGGGAAAGTAAGGGGGGTGTGCCTGAGATTGGTACCAACTATCTATCTTGATGATCCTATGAAAAATTAGGGTTAGATTCATCATCATATTTCAGCAATTGAACAATGATTTCATTGAAGTGGACAACAGGGGCTTTTGCTAGCTTGGAATGGAATCAGATAAAAGGACAGGTCATTCTATACAATACTGTAACACATAGGGGTTTTTGTGCTATAATCTTGTGTACACACTATACATGTTCATGTATGTAAGAGTGCAGCTTTCTAACCAACTTTGATAGTGGATCAGCATATATTTGTATTCATGAAAACACTGGTATTTGTTGCTCCAAATAAATGCTATATAACCAGGAAGCATCTGGATAAACACATTAGTTTTCTAGCAGTTTAGTTCTTGTCGAATTTGGTTTAGATACTATTAACTTTTGCCAAACTAGAGTTGCTTAAATGCATTCATGACAACTGCTGACTTTGGAATGTTAAACATGTGACTGGAGCTTATGTTCAATGCCTGTGGAACCATCAAGTAATGAGGTGTTGAACTGAACTATCGAGTTATATACTTATATTCATATCATAATGGACTAAATGAAGGTTTTCCCGAACTCGGAAAAGGAATTGTCAAAAGAGTTAGTCTTTGAGAAAAGAGCTTATATAAACTTGAACACTTCAAGTTTCTTCCACCGGGTGTACATATATGCAAAGACGTTTTTACAAGGAATCTAAGTTATAGAGTGTTAAAAATAGTTGACATTTTGTGGGGAAAAATACATGATATCACAATTTCGTGAGGTTATATGCAGAAAACCAAAGTTAATATATCTCTGAGCATCTCTTAGGTCTTTTTGTTTTTTCTAACACCACCACTATTTTGTGAGGCTGCTGTACATTTGAAACTGGGCTGGACTGTACCACACTGGTGTAGAATTATAAATGGATTGGGCCAGATTGGTTTATCTATGATCGATGTACTGATCAGACCCCATCAAGTTGGATTCCATTGCTTCAGCCCTAAGCTGATTAATACCTGAACTGATCTTTCCTCAGATCTCCGATTAGAACAGTTCATCTCAGAATGGGATACCGATCAGATAACTTTAGATGTGATTCTGTTGGATCAGCTCTAAGCTGAACAAGTCCTGATTGGGCCATTATTCAGATTCCTTATCTGATAATCTGTTCTGTGACCAGTCCTAATACACAGCCTGTTGTGCATTAATCTCATGTCTAATTGAGCTATTACTAAAAGTCCTAGAACACCGAGTGGGAGATACAGAAAAAGAGTGAACAAGGGGAGAGAGACTGATATTGAGAGAGAGAGAGAGAGAGATGCACTGTTAGACTCTTGTTGGAGGAAAAGGGTGAGGTAGTTGGTTTCTCGCTGTTGGATTTATCTATAGTCAGGAACCTGCATTAGATCCTATATGTAATGTGTAGGCTGCATATAAATATTAATAGGATTTGATTGGATCATTGTTGGATTGGGTCGACCCTAAGCCACATTAGATCTGTTATCTGATCATCTGATCAGATTGCTATATGAGTTATTGGGGTCAAATTTTGTTTCATGTCACGTTTTAGCTGAGAACCACGCCGGAATCATGCTAGATCCAATTCGGTCCGATCCAATCCCTTGATCGTCCTACAGTGGTACACTTATGTGCAATTGCTTGACATTTATCCTTCAGTGATAGATTTATATCATTGATGCTACTTGTGTTCCATAAAATATGCATTAATTCTGTTTTGTGTCCTTGGAAATCTTCTGATAATCTGACATGTAATATTTTTCTTTCTAGACAGGTTCAGGAAAAACATTGGCTTATATGTTATCTGTATTTTCAGCTGTAGATTTTAGAAGGTCTGCTGTTCAAGCCCTTATCATTGTGCCTTCCAGGGAACTTGGTATTCAAGTATGTTCTTTATTATTTATAAAAAACAATATGACCAATATTATTATCTTGCTTATCCTTCAGTCTTATTTTTAATTTAAAGGTTACAAAGGTTGCTAGAATGCTTGCTGCAAAGCCAACAGGATTTGAAAAGATGCAGGCATGTACTATCATGGCTTTGTTGGATGGTGGCATGCTGAAAAGACATAAGAGCTGGCTAAAGGTACCTTATCATGTCATTGTTGTGCTTGCATCATTTTTATCATGATTGCAATAAGCAATCCTAATTGATATCGACTTTAATAACTTTCATGCTGCGTGTACAGTTATTTATTGTTATCATAAGGTTTTTAAGTTGTTAGAATTATTGGTTCCAAATCATTGTAAGTTTAGGTTTCCTTGCTGTTATGTGAGGTCTTCGATAGTTTTCTTTTTCCTTTTCAAAAATGGTTGAACAAAATTTTACATTGTTACATGGATTGTTTCTTCCTTTTCCCTTGACATGAGGTTTTAGACTGATGTGGAACAACATATGACATAATTCAAGTTCTTCTTTTTCTTCTTTCTTTCTTTCTTTGTTTTTTTTCTCTTATTTCCCTTTCAATCTCTAGAATATTTGCTTCAGTAATATGAACAATACTGATACAAAACTCATGTACAGTATTGCTTAAGAATTTCACTGGTAAAATATTGGACTATTTCAAGCCCTATACTTCAGATTATGCCACAGCCCCTTGATTTTCCTTGCTTAGAGTGGAGACAAAGTCCATGTAATCAGTAATTACTCAATTTTGTAGGTTAACCTGTTATTTTTCATTTTGTAATTTTTTTTGCTAATCATATTTATCATGTTCAGGCTGAACCCCCTGAGATAGTGGTTGCTACAATTGGGAGCTTGTGTCAAATGCTTGAGAAGCATGTTCTTAAACTTGAAGCAATGCAAATTTTGGTAATTGATGAGGTATTTTTCAAATATATATCTTTCATGATTTCATCCATTCAATTTATTACTTAATTCAAGTTGAAATTATCTCCGTTGGTGGGTGTCATTGAGCTTGACCGTCATTCATTTCAAGTTACACAGTTTTTTTCCTCTAGTGGGTTCTAGACTTCTAGCGGTCTTGGCCAAAAATCATGTTAGTTGCAATATCATCTTCTTCATTTATATTAACTTATTCTTGATTCAAATTGCACTATTTTTTCATTTGTGCTTGTCAGTGTGTCTGACTTGGGAAAAGAAACAGTTATCATAACTAGTTAAGAAGATCCAATCTTATGGTCTCTGTGGATTGTATATTTGGCTGAATCTAATGGGTTATTATCATGAACTAGAAATCAACTTGGCTAATATGGTTGCTACTATCATCTATCAAAAATTTATGGCATACATGGAGCATGATTCTCAAGGACCTTTATTCAGATTTACCATAACTAAAGTCATACATAAAGAAATGCTCATATAGGGTGTGTACTCAATATTTAGTTATCCTGAGAAAGGTGGTTATGTGGGCATCCATGCATCCTTGATGCTACCAAAAAACTCAATTTTGGATGCATCACCTATATCGATCCATGGCTGGATCGGGTCGTTCCATGCTTAGATGACGACACATGGTATATGTAACAGTGTACCAATTTGTTGTGGAGGGAGGAAACATAAGGAAGAGGAGGAGAAGAGGTGGAGGTGGAGATGGAGGAGAAGGGGAAGTATCAGGCTAGCAGTGGGCCTATGGTGTGTGGACGGCATGCGGTGCGGGCGGCTTCCAGCACTACTGTGATTCCTGAGCGACTGTGTAATGTGTTGGCCTAGGGCTTATAGAAGAATAGTGAACTGAACTGGAGTGCCTGAAAAGGGAATGTCCCCATCCCAGATTATGTCTGGACCATTACAAGCGAAATTGTAACGCTTAAATGCTACCACGAGACAACTGCTGCTGTTCATGTTATATTGAGAAACCATTCCCAAGTTTGAGCTGCGACATCCAAGTAACTAGAATAAAATATTATGTAACTTTGGGGTTGATATCTATGCAGCAACAGGCATAAAAGTGGTCTACTGCAGACTGCGGGCATGTGGTACTGCATAATTTACGGATTAATAACAATTCAATAATAAGCATATAAATGGTCTGCCATGGATTGAGTCTAGGCCAAGGATTTGCCACCTGATCTGCTTGTTTTGGAACGGGTTGAAGGATACTGTGCCAGTAAGGTACTGACAGGCATGACACTAACTTGTGCTAGATGTTTGGCCTGGCTAACTTTTCCTTCATGCCAATTGGCATAGGGTACATGTGCTGGCGCTACATGGAATTGCACATTGCTAGAAAGGTATCGCATTCCCCTATGCCACAATAAGGCAAACCTTGATCTCGACAACACAATTTCTTTTTTGTTCTATTAAATCCATTCAACCCTTGCAAGCATTTTGTGATGGGTTTTGATGTGTTCATTTGTTAGAAGTGTTCCATCAAACAATCCAAAATCAATCCTTGTAGAAGTTTCACAGGTTCTTAGCCTTTTCACCTGAAACTCACTTTTGGTTGAACATTTAGCATTTTGACCTGAAAACCCAATTGTATCCCTGAATTTGCTTTTGAGAATATTAGTTGGACTTAAATACCCTGTTGTTTCTCTGTATAATTTCCGAAAACATGAGGATGTGTTTTATAATTTTCATTTCCTGTGCTTCTTTTAGTTTGATATGAGGAACTTCTCCTGATTGGCTTTATCCAGTTGTTCAAGGCCACCTACATGATTGCATTTGGAAGTTGGTTGATTTGTGTTAATTAATTATTTTTTGTTCCACAATTGAATTTCATTTGCTTCTGTCTGATATCTTTTTGATCCACATATCATTGTCTTGTCTTGGCAGGTTGATTTTATGTTCCATTCATCGAAACAAGTGCACTCTCTTCGAAAGCTCCTGACATCATATTCGACAATTGATAATCGCCAGACCGTGCTTGCTAGTGCATCTATTCCTCAACACAATCGTTTCCTGTATGACTGTATACAACAAAAATGGACCAAGGTTTTTCAACTGTTTTCATTTTTTTTGCCTTTTCTGGCATTATTATTAATATTAGACGCATCTTATTTTTGGTACTAAAAGGGGTCCTAGTCTTGTCTGCTTGAAATAATTATCTTTTTGGTGATTCAGAATGATGTGGTTCATATCCATGTGAATCCTGTGGAGCCAATGCCTTCTCACCTTTGTCACAGATTTGTGGTATGACATTTTGATACTCTCAAAAAAGTTTCAATGTTAATTATGTACTTGCATCGTTGTCTTGGCTACTGCTTCTTTAAGGATTTTGTATCTATTGTCCATATCACTTTATTAACCGTGGATCATGTAACTACTTCATGGTTTAAATACTTTCTAGATGGATTTACATGAAAATATTACATAGCTCTATTAGTATGCTTAGTTATCTTGTTACGCAAACTGATAGAAATTATTATTATTTTTACTTGTAACTCTTTTTTTGCAGATTTGTAAGAAGAAAGAAAAACTATGTACTTTACTGAACCTACTTGAGCAAGATTCTCCGAGATCTGGCATAATTTTTGTTGGTGAACAGGTTAAATTCATCTTTGAATAATTATTCTTTGACAAATCTATTAAGCATGCTGCCAAAGGACATATGTCATTCTTTTTTTGCATTTAATTAATTCTAAAATATGTAATTGTAATGTAGATTTTTTTCCTCTTACTTGAAAAGGTTGGTTGCGTCTTCCATTTCCATCAGCATGTTTCACTAGTGCTGCTTCTTGAGTATGGGGTTTGTTGCAGTTTTAATTAACAATAGGTTACTTGCTTAATGGGCCAAAATTAGTAAGCATTTCATGGTAAAAAAATAAGGAATTGAGAAATAAAGCTAGAGTTTTAATTTACTTGATATTCTGAAGGCAGAGTTGGTTCAGATTAGCTACTGAAAATTTTCAATTGAGTCATTAACTTGCAGTAAGGTAATCTAAAATCTAAGAATTTTGATTAACAATTCAATTTAGTAAATAGATGTACCATATTCAAAAGTATATTAATACTTGGCTGTCTTGTGTTAGATGTTTAATCAAAGAAAATGGTATAAGAATCAGCTTTAAATTGGAGGATAGTCATTGTTAGCAAGTTGTTTTTAGCCTATATCAGGTTATGTAGAATCTTGAAATACGGATAGGATAGCTAAAAACAAAGGAGAAAGTGATCTGTGGATATGTAGAATAGATGATTCTTTGTATTTGGCTCTTTAAATCAGCACATACCGTTGGTTTCTCTTTGAGCCGCATGATACACTGCCTTTTTCTGCTGGTTAGCTGCTTTAGAAGCTAAACAGTATCTGCTATATTATCAAAATCTTCCAATTATTAGGCCCCCCAAGTTAATTTTATCTTAACCTAAGGCTATCTTAAAATGACAGCTACATGTAATCAAAGCAGTTAATGTGCTTAATATAATTGTAAAATCCGTCTCAAATATGAACTTCACATCTGAGCTTGATAAATCAATTGAATTCTTAATTTCGTTCAGGACAGCTCACTTTTGGAAAGTAGTAGCTATTTTTCTGTCTGGTTATAAGTCTAGGTCTTCTTCAGCTGTCCACTAATAGCCTCTATTTATTTTCTATTATCTTCAGTAATGATTAATAACCAACAGTACCAACAAAATTCTGCTAGTTCAGGATTGAAATTTGAAAGAAGTTCCATAGTGATGTTAGAGACTTATTTAGGTCATATATTTTTCCAGTCAAGCCAAATTTAAGTTACCAACAATATCAGCTTAGAAATTTGAAAGAAGTCCTTTACGTCTTGAGATCTCTGATTAATTTATGACTGATTGCAGCATAACTTCTTGAGATCTCTGCTAAATATTTACTCATGTACATGTAGCTTTTGGTCATTATGTTCTTTTGCCACCGTCTGCGATTACACTTTATCAGCAGCTTATTCAAGAAAACTTTTATATTGTTCATTCCAAGGAAGAGACTGGTTGACTGTTAAATTATATTTTAAGCATTTTCTCCAGCTAGAACCATTCTGCACATGTATATTTGTCATATGCAGTTATTTTGTTAGATTTACATATTCTGCAAACAATTTACTGTATCCTAGTGCTAATTTTTGCTTATCTGCCAAGTTATGAACTTATTTGTAAATTTTGGTCAGTCTGAGAAGTCTAAAAAGGCTGGACAGCCTCCTTCGACGGCTCTTGTCTTGGATTTCCTGAAAGCTTCTTATAGGGGAGGCTTAGAAGTTCTTCTCCTAGATGATGACATGAATTTTAACGCACGAGCAGGTTCATTCACGGTAAATATCTGAATTAATTTGGATTAATACATGCAGGTCTGGTTGCTGGCATGTTACTGTAGTATATATTATATAAAGCTAGTCTCATCTTCACCTCATGTTATTGGTCTATAAGGTTATTTATCATCAAAAGACTGGTTTTTTTTTTTTTTTTTGAGTTTTTTAACTGATTGATTTTTTTCCATACGCAGCAATAAAAACTCGTTATACTTTTTTGCTCTGGCCAAACTACATATGTTACATGACAAACTCAAGACTCAAAAGTTATAGATCACAACATCTGTAAATATAAGCTGCTTCATAGGGTAATATATTCTTTTCCTTTTTTGTTTGAAGCAATAATTGTCATGTGAAAACAATTAGATGAGTAGTTCATTATGTAGTTTATAAATGCTGTTATTTTATTCAGTTATTATGTTGGACGTTAGGATATATACTGCATGTTGAGCATCCCCATACATTAATTTTGCCTAATTCATGAATGGTGATTCCAATTAAGCCAATTAACTTCAAGATAAGTGTAACTTAATCCTTGAGTTTCTTATCTCCAATGTGTACTGGCTGAAACATACCTGGAGATTATTCTTATTTAGAAAGTAAATCCAACTATTACATTCTCTCTCTTATATTGATGCTACAATCTTCATTGCAGGAAGTCAGACAACGAGATTGTCTTTTGGTGTCGACAGACATCGCAAGCAGAGGGCTTGACCTGCCACAAACAACTCACATCTACAACTTCGACCTTCCAAGGACTGCAGTCGACTATCTCCACCGCGCTGGAAGAACCGGACGCGTGCCCTTCTCCAATGACCCGTGCAGTGTCACGAGCCTTATCACACAGGAGGAGCGATTCGTGCTACAGAGGTTTGAGAACGAGTTGATGTTTCAATGTGAGGAGCTGTTCTTACAATCTATTATGACAACTTGAATCCCTTTCTTGATCTTGTCTAGCTATATTTGTGGTAACATTTTTACCGTGTTCCATATATGACACCATGAACAAGGTCACCATCATCAAGTGAGCTGGACCTGTGCAGGTAGCAGAAAGCACTCCCAACTCCCAAATCTCTCTCTCTCACCTCTCGCCTCTCACGGGAGTCCCGGTTTCATTCATTACTTTGTTGCTCACATGATTAGTACATCTGCTGCACCTACTTCTTTCCTGGCCATTAATCGATCAGTGAACCATCTGCAGGGGTGGTGGTCGCCGAGAAGCCACCTGTTGGATCAGTCACAAAAGCTACATGGCCTTATGATCTTTATATAGCCAGAAGACTTGGTTTGACGTGCTCATTGTTAAGAGAAGGAGCCGAGCGTCATGTATCCGCTGGATGCCAAGTGCTACCGGTTGTTGTACGAGGTGGGCAGCGGCGTGAGCGCGGTGGTGTACAAGGCGACGTGCCTGCCGATGGACTGCTCGGTGGTGGCCATCAAGTCGATCGATCTGGAGCGGTCGAGGGCCAACTTGGACGACGTGCGGCGGGAGGCGAAGGCTATGGCGCTGCTTTCCCACCCCAACGTCCTCCGCGCCCACTGCTCCTTCACGGTCGACCGCCACCTCTGGGTGGTGATGCCCTTCATGGCCGCCGGCTCGCTGCAGTCCATCATCTCCTCCTCCTTCCCCGACGGCCTCCCCGAGACGTCCATCGCTGTCGTCCTGCGGGAGATTCTCCACGCTCTCTCCTACCTGCACGGCCAGGGCCACATCCACCGCGACATCAAGGCCGGGAACATCCTCGTCGACTCCGACGGCTCCGTCAAGCTCGCCGACTTCGGTGTCTCCGCCTCCATCTACGAGTCGCACCCCTCCTCCTCCGTCTCCCTCTACATGTCCTCCTCCTCCTCCTCCTTCTTCAACGACATGGCCGGCACGCCCTACTGGATGGCACCCGAGGTGATCCACTCCCACACGGGGTACGGCATCAAGGCCGACATCTGGTCTTTCGGCATCACGGCGCTCGAGCTCGCCCATGGCCGCCCGCCGCTGTCCCACCTCCCCCTGTCCAAGTCGCTCGTGATGAAGATTACCAACCGGTTGCGCCTCGAGGAGCACGGCAGAGACAGCACCGGCGGCAGCTGCAAGAAGAAGAAGTTCTCCAAGGCGTTTAAGGACATGGTGGCCGCCTGCCTCTGCCGAGACCCCTCCAAGAGGCCGTCGGCCGACAAGCTTCTCCGCCATCCCTTCTTCAAGAACTGCAAGTCCACGGATCATTTCGTCAAGAACGTGCTGCAGGCGGTGCCGGCGGTGGAGGATAGGTGGATAGAGCGAAGGGTAGTGGACTGCAACAGCAACGACAGGGAAGGATCCACATCCCCGCTCGTCAAGAGCCGTAGGGTGAGCGGGTGGAACTTCAACGAGGACGTGTTCGAGCTGGATCCGGTCTACCCGGTGGAGAGCGACGACAAATGCGTCCGCTTCGGGGGTGAAGAGCCCATCGACCAGCCCACCGCTCATCCCCACAGCCATGTCGTGGACGACGACAAGAGCGGAAACGAAGATGATGAGAAGGAGAACCACCACCGCCACCACAACCACTCGAGAGCGGAAGAGAAGGAGGTGGCCAAGAAGGCAAGCGAGGCGCCACTGTTGGTGTTGAAGCAGACGCTGGTGCCCAACCTGGTGTCCCTGCTGAGCAGCTTGGACCTGCAGCGGGGGATGGTGATGGACGTGCTCTCGCACTGCGGCTGCAAGGACGGGCAGCAGGAGAGCCTCAGGGAGCAGCAGCTCTGGGGGTACGTGAGGAGCATGCAGCAGACCGTGGATGACCTAAAACTGCAGCTGCTGAGGGAAATGAAGGTGAACGCGGAGTTGCAGGAGAGACTCGGACCTCTCAATGGAAAGATGAACGAGGAGACGGGACACACCAGCAGTTGACTTTACTGAGTGGATTTTGAAGGGTCAACACCGGTGATGCCTCCACTGCTTAATTCTCACGTTGTAGCACATCTCTGTTACAGAGATACATGTATTAGATTTGACCAATTTAAGCTATCATATTATACTGATGTCCAAGTACGATGACTTTGACCTAAATCCAACAAGGCATCAGAGTTGTATGTTTCTTAGTGGGGGTGATTGCAAGTACATGTTAGCATCCTGTGGAGTGATATAACGCTTGTATCATCTACGGCAAATCTCTTTCTCTCTACCACTATCGGTTCATTAGTTGTTCTGAGATCTATCAAAGTTCCATCTCGGATCCACTTCATTTAATTGAGATAATTTTACCTACTTTAAGTTATCATACACACTCTCACTAAGGAACAAACTCCTAAGTTGAAAGCCTCGTACCTTTTTATGTCTCACATGGATATGAAATCATGTCATCCAACAATATAAATATAATTATGTTCTCATACCACTCACACATTAAGTCGAAAAAACATAAACTTACTTATCCATTCTCTAATGATGCATTATAATTTTCTAGTCCCATAAACAAACTATAAGAAAAAAAATATAGAAATAAAAAAATTATAATTGTATCAAATAATTTGATAAATTACTCTTTCTTCTGATGAAGATAATATTTTTAACTTGATTTAAATAATATTATTATCTTCAAGATTTAATTTGATTTCTTATTTTTTTTACATTTGTTTCTTTTCTATCCTCCTTCAGTATTTATTATATATGTAAGATATCCATAAACTAATAAAATTTATTCAATAAATAATAAATTAAAGTAGTTTTACATATATATATATATATATATAAATCCATTACTTATCTCAGATATGATTAATTACTACTTTAATCACCAATCAATTAATCAAGTTTAGTATCCTCTCATGCGATGGTGTGCTCCTTCCAGCGAGGATCGCCAAGTCACCACGCGGCCGGCCATGGCACCACCTCATCGCGTGGCTACCCGTGCGGATCACACGCCCACCTTTCTGCAACTTTTTGGGTGTCCCAATGTCTATCCCCCATTCCCCCTCTCATCCTTTCTTGCTTTTGGAGGAGAAGGGTCAACGGGCATTTGATCGAACAGATGGCCACACACACTCTGATTCGAAAAACGACCGCACCAGCTGAGATAGATAATGCTTATGGCGTATCCATTTGACAAGTACAATGACAGCCACCACGCAGCAGATAACAACGTTCTGCATTCTCGGTTGCATCATCGCGCGCCCGCACCGCACTACCTCGCCACCAGAAGAATCAGATGGAAGACCGTGGTCTCCGCCCACTCGAATCCATCGCATAAGAGGAGGATCTCGCTGCCAACATCCTCATCACAGACGGTCTCCAGGATCCATGGCGAGGAACACCACGCTTCTTCTTCTTCTCGTCCTGAAACTGTTCATGGCCGTGCTGCTTGCAGCATGGGCCTGCATCTGGATCATCCGCCCCACACAGTCGTGGAAGAGATCATGGCACGTCGCAGAAGACCGGGCCAACGCCACCTTCCTCGGCGACTACGGTACCATGGGATCACTTCTTGTGTTGCCTTCTTACCTTCTGCTGAGTGCCACTAACCTTCGTTCTCCAACCCTGCGTTCAGGTCTCACTGTGGTGGTCTACTGTCTCCCGGTCTTAGCTGTGGCTACAGTGGGCTACATCTCTTTGCACATCGCTGCCAAAAAGGACGACCTCAGGTACTCTGCTCCGGTGATCTCCGCGTTCCTTGTAGCAGCAGCAGTAGCATGATGGTACTCTGAATTCTCTCTGCAGGAAGAGAAGGCCCTTGTTGCCCGCCTTCACGAATCCACTCATCGTCAGCAGCCCAGTCGGTGTACTATCCGCTGCAGAACTCCTTGGTGCAGCCCTCTTCATCGTCTTCCTGGCGTGGACATACTACTCTAACGTCTCCAGCGACTTCAAGAAGATGACGCCCTACAAGTCTCTAAAACTGAATAGGTGAGTCACAAGATCTATCGCTGCAACAGCGGTTTGCTTCCCGTACGTCATCACCACCTTCTCTGGCTCTCAGGTGGCAGCTAAAGATGATGCACATGGGTGTTCGGATCGGTTCGCTGAGCGAAGCCTGCCTACTGCTCCTGTTCTTGCCGATTCTGAGAGGGATGGCGGTGTTCCGGATTCTTGGAGTACAGTATGAAGCTTCGGTCAGGTATCACATCTGGATAGGTAATACGATGATACTGCTCTCGGTCTTACATGGCATCAGCATCATGTTCATATGGGCTGCCAAGAACAGACTGTTCAAGGAGGCAAGTATATATAGCATACATATATGTTGTTCATCCTGAAAATTCGATCTGTAGTTCTTGCTAATGATTCATGCACTACAGATAATACAATGGCAAGCAATAGGGCGTGTTAACATTGCCGGTGCAATTGCTTTGGCCACCGGAGTCATCATCTGGATAACATCACTTCCCCAAGTAAGAAGGAAGCAGTTCCAGCTCTTCTTCTCGGCCCACCATCTCTACATGGTCTTCATCCTCTTCTTCTTGATCCATGCTGGGGACAGGCATTTCTATCTGGTATTCGCTGGTGTTCTTCTCTTTGCCCTTGACAAGATACTGCGCATCATACAGTCTAGAAAGCAGACATTCCTTGTTTCTGCAAGCATATTACCTTGCAGAGCTGTGAAGCTCACTCTCCCAAAACATCCCTGTAAGCTCTTAATGCTCTGCTACTGGTTCTTGTTCTGTCTGTGGTTGGAAGAATTAATGGTTTGGTTTGATGTTCTACCACAGGCATGGATTACACCCCAACAAGCATCGTCTTCATCAAAGTACCAGGCATATCCAAGTTCCATTGGCACCCTTTCAGCATAACTTCCAGCTCCAACATGGATGATTCTGAGCTCTCTGTCTTGATCAAGTGCCAAGGCCAGTGGACTACTGACCTCTACAACATGTTGAACTCGATGACCGATGCCGGTTCCGATCATCCGAAGAGCATCCCGGTAGCAGTTGAAGGGCCGTATGGGCCGGCGACGGTCGAACACCTGAGGTAACAGAGCTTTTGGCCGAGAGAATCTTCCAATGTTCGTGTTGAATATGATGATGTGAAGAACGTCTACTGAAGCAGGTACAGGAGCTTAGTGTTGATAGCTGGTGGATCTGGGATATCACCATTGATGAGCATTCTGCAAGACATAGCTTCGAGAAATGGTTCCATGGAGAGGAGTCCAACGAAGGTACATCTAATATATGCCGTGAAGAAGGTCCAGGACCTCAGCATGCTGGCCTTGATCTCTCCATTACTGCTGACCCATTCTGCTGAGCTTGGCAATCTGCACCTGAAGCTTTTCGTGACAGAGGAAGATGGGCCACCGTTTACAGCAGAGAAGATGCTGCAGGATCAGTCTCGGGTGAAGACAATCACCATGAACAAAGCTTCCCCTGAAGGGACTGCTGTGCCAACACCTGAAGGGCTGCTGTGGAAGGCGGCCATTACAGCCCTCTCTCTTCTTCTTTTCCTTGCTTCTCTTATCATCTTAACCCATCTTTTCGTGCACCAAGAAAAGAAGTCCTCCAAAAAGAAGAACCCATCATGGATCGGCGACCTACTTCTCCTCTGCTCGTTGGCCATTGCTGCAAGTTGTTGTACAGTGGCCACTGTTCTGTCAAGATGGAGGAATTCAGTGGATGATAGCCAAGAATTATCTCACAAGCACCATGAACTTGCAGAGATGCTACCTGACAAAGTCCATGGTGCACTGCAGAAGCACGAAATATACTTTGGCTGCAGGCCCAATCTTGGAGGTAATGCTTTCTCTCTCACTGTGACCTTAAATGCTGTAATTGAGCATCTGTTACAGTTCCAAGACGGTGAAGCTTCTCTGTTTCCTACAGACATGCTCGCTGAGATTGCCACCGGCACAGCAGACTCTGAAGTGGGTGTCTTCGTGTGTGGACCAACTTCCATGCAGGAGGCAGTGGCATCATTCTGCACGAGGCACGACAAGAGGTTGAAGAGGGATGAGAGGAAGCTGAAGTGTTCCTTCAATGTTCACTTCCTCAATTTCTCTCTGTGAAGTTGATGCAATGTTGGAAGGTGTTATATCAAAAATGGCGTCATATATATATCATCATGAGTCTTTAAATTATTTGATGATAACATAAATAAATAGACACATCTGAGCTAATTATTGATTTTTATATTTAGAAAAGTAAAATATTTAGATCCCTATAAGGTTAAAAAAATTATTTTATAAGATTAAAATTTAAAAAAATAAATTTATTGAAGCAAGATTAAATGTTTCACTTTTATAAATATAAAAATCTCAATATAAACTTCGAAATCATGAGTACTGAGATATTTAAGTTTAATTAATTATAAAAATTAAAAATAATATATAATTAGTCTTTTATATAATATATAATAATATTTTTTTATTCGATCAAATTATTTGATGAATATTAGGTTGTATTTATCTTTTGAATCCCATTTGTATGTAACCATTCAAATAATTTGTTAGAGTTTTTTTTATATCTAATAAAAATAATTATTTTGTGTTATTTATGATCGTGATTATCTTACATCTTCGTGCCATGATGATAATATATATATATATATATATATATATATATCGTTGGTCAACTGCCTCAGTAATGGCAGCTAATAACGTGTCCGCCCCCGCTGCGAACGACCGCCTAGTGCGGTGTAAGCTTCGGTCGCCATCCACGTTTCACCAACATGCATGGCTTCTCCGCCGCCTCATCTCCTCCCAACACCAGCTTGGCGCCCCGCACTCCGTCTCTCTCCTCTCGACTTCCGTCGTACGATATACCAACGATCGATCGCATCCCGAGCGCGCCATGAGGCTCTTCGTCCACGTCGCCGAGGCCAGGGGCCTGGCATGGCCGCCGTCCAGGGCCGCCTCCCCGTCCGGGGTTTACGCGAAGATCAAGGCGGGGAAGCACAAGTCGAGGACGAGGGCCGTCACGGGCACGCCCGACCCCGTTTGGAACGAGGAGTTCGCGTTCTGGATGGGGGAGGAGGAGGAGGAGGAAGAGGGGACCGTAGGGCTTAAGCTCAGTGTCTTCCGCGAAGGCGGTGGAGGACGAGCGGCAGAGTTGCTCGGTCGCGTGCGCGTTTACGTCGAGGAGGAGGCGGAGGCGAAACCCCCCACCTGGTTCTCGCTGCAGCCGCGGCGGCACCGTGGCGCCAAATCCAAGACCAAGGACTGTGGTATCGTCTCACTCTCACAGTCGAATTGTACGAGTTGATGTTGTTGTTGCTCTGTTGTGCTTGTGATGAATGTTCTTCCAATCAAATTGCTGAATCGTACTCATATATCTCCAATCTCCGTGAACTAAATTTCGCTTCCTGCAATGATATTTCTTCGACGATCCAACTTTCTTTCCTCTCCTTTGCTCCTTTAGACACTGCGAGTGTGATAAATCGATTGAGATTTTTCTTCTTCTTCTTCTTCTTCTTCTCATAAAAAGGAGTATCCATGTTACTCGAGATTGTTAGCTTCTATGTCATATGCTTCTTTAGTGATGACCTGACAATGATAAGCTTTCAGGGGAAATCCTCCTCACCGTCTCCCTGCATGGAAGAAACTGTAACCATAATGTTATTAGTAGTTCTCCTCATTCTAGCTTCTGCGATGGAGCGGGTGATCCACAGCCTAAATTGCCGCCTGTCGTACTTACGAACATTCCTTCAAGCACAGAATCCGACAACATGATGAACATCGAACATGGGCAGATAGAAGCCCATTCTGCAGCAACAGAGGGCGACAAGAGCAGAAAAAGCTTTCTTTCTGGTTCACAAAACTACGGCTCCTTGGAACTTTCTGATACGCTTCCGGGTATCGAGGGTGCCGAAGATGCGAAATCTCTTGATGGTGCCTTCGAAGATGCTATGGAAATTATGCAGACAAGGGATCAAATCGACATTCCGGAAAACCTCCAAGGAGGCATTCTTCTTGAGCAGACATATATGATTGAACCCAAGCATCTCAATTCTCTCTTGTACAAACCCAATTCACAGTTCAGGAGAGATCTGGCACAGCAGCAGGGAAGTCTTGATTACGAAGAAAAGCCATGGAAATGGAGATGCCAAGACAATCCATGTCTATCAAGGTTTGTTTCCTACACCAAACCCGCAACCAAGTTGGTGAAAGCCGTCAAGGCCACCGAGGAGCAGGTATATCTCAAGGCAGATGGGAAGAAGTTTGCAGTCTTGAATCGGGTTTGCACTCCGAATGTGCCTTACGGTAATTGTTTTCAGGTTCTTTTACTGTATAAGATCACACCTGGTCCAGATTTATCTTCAGGTGAAACAAGCTCCTGTCTTTCCATATCATGGGACATTAATTTCCATCAAAGCACTGTCATGAAAAGCATGATCGAGGCAACTGCTCGGCAGGGACTCAAGGAAAGCTATGAGAGCTTCGCTGAGTTGCTATCGCACCACATCAAACCACTCAGCTCGAAGGAACATTTGTTGGCTCCATTGCAACAGGATCACCGATCCAACTGGAAATTGTTCATGCAGTACTTCTGTAATCCGACAGTGTGCTCTACAATTTTGATGGTGTTGTATGTGTTCTGCCACATTCTTCTATCAGAGCCGCAAAAGATCCAGGGACTGGAGTTTGATGCGATGCAAGAACCGCCGTCGGTGTTAGACGTCCAAGTGTTTAGTTTCGAGGGTCCTTTCGATCGAGAACTCTGCCTTGGGCATGCGGAAATCAATTTTCTGAGACATACTCGTGAAGAACTGGCTGACATGTGGATTTCGCTTGAAGGAAGACTTGCTCGGTCGTCTCGGAGCAAGCTGCATCTAAGAATATTTGTAGGCAGCACCGGAGGAGCTGAAACCATTAGAGAATATCTGCAGAAGATGGAAAAGGAAGTCGGGAAGAAGGTAAACCAACTTATGGAAATTTAGTCTGCAGTGTTGATGATATCTCGCACAATTGTGTTGTGCAGATGAACTTTCCGTCGCCTAACAAGAACTCGACGTTCCAAAAGATCTTTGCGTTGCCGCCGGAGAATTCCTGATCCACGAGTTCTCGTGCTGCTTGAAGAGGAAGTTACCATTGCAGGTATCGCTTCTTATCGCTGCAGAAAACGACGAGCCTTTTGATCGATATCTATCTGTCTGCCAAACACACTTAGTTTTGTGCTGCAGGGCAAAGTCTATCTATCTGCAAGAGTTTTCGGATTCTATGCCAATTTCTTTGGTTACAAAACCAAATTCTTCTTTCTTTGGGAAGACATCGAAGACATTCATGTTCTTTCACCATCTCTGACGACGGTGGGCAGCCCGGCGCTGGTCGTCACCCTGAGGAGCGGTCGAGGGCTTGATGCCAGGCGTGGAGCTAAACCAACTTATGGAAATTTAGTCTGCAGGTGATGATATCTCGCACAATTGTGTTGTGCCAGATGAACCTTTCCGTCGCCTAACAAGAACTCGACGTTCCAAAAGATCTTTGCGTTGCCGCCGGAGGAATTCCTGATCCACGAGTTCTCGTGCTGCTTGAAGAGGAAGTTACCATTGCAGGTATCGCTTCTTATCGCTGCAGAAAACGACGAGCCTTTTGATCGATATCTATCTGTCTGCCAACACACTTAGTTTTGTGCTGCAGGGCAAAGTCTATCTATCTGCAAGAGTTTTCGGATTCTATGCCAATTTCTTTGGTTACAAAACCAAATTCTTCTTTCTTTGGGAAGACATCGAAGACATTCATGTTCTTTCACCATCTCTGACGACGGTGGGCAGCCCGGCGCTGGTCGTCACCCTGAGGAGCGGTCGAGGGCTTGATGCCAGGCGTGGAGCTAAAACCTTAGACGAAGAAGGAAGGCTAAAGTTCCAGTTTCAATCGTTTGCATCTTTCGAGAAAGCAAGCAGGTACTGTTGGAGTGTTCATTCGCTGTATGATCATTTCTTTTGGTAATCGTTATACTGATTCTTGCTCTCACTAGAACAATTATGGCTCTGTGGGGATCAAAATCTAGGGCTGGTGAGCAGCATGCAAAGGTGGAAGAAGACCAAGTAGACCAAGTCTTGTGTTGTGATAAGAGAGGGAATTCTGACTCCATCTTGAGCAGTGAAGACTTTGATCTTTCGAAGGCATACTCTTTAGAGCTTCCTCTGGATGTCAGTGGGATGTCTCAATCTCCTTTCAAGTTAATATCTGATTCCTTCCTTTTCTGCTGTTGCTCATCTTGCCTTTGTTGCAGGTAGATGTTCTCATGGAAGTTTTTGATGGGGGTTGTGTGGAGAAGAAGATAATGGCTAAAGTTGGCTGTCTCAATTATAGAGTGACTCGATGGGAAGCTACAAAACTGGATTGTTACCAAAGGAGTGTTGATTACAAGTTGAACAGCCATATGTGTGTGTTTGGCGGAGAGGTTTGTAGCACCCAACGCAAGAATCGAACGGTGGATGGCTACGGGTGGATGGTCGATGAAGCTATGACGATTCACAATGTCCCATTGGAAGACCACTTCCGCGTACGCAGCAATTCTTGTTCCGCTCGTTTACTGATGTTATGGAGATGATGACTATGCCTAATGTCTGTTTCTGAAGCAGGTCCATTTGAGTTACAGGTTCGAGAGCCGACCGGATGTCTTCTCGGCGAGCAAATGTGATGTGTGGATCGGTGTTGAATGGATAAAAAGTACCAAGTTGCAGAAGAGAATCACGAGGAATGTGTGCGAGAAACTTGCGGAGAGATGGAAGGAAATCTTGGAGCTGGTGGAGAAGGAAGCATCGCCCTCCTTGGTTGGATAGCGTTGGCGTTAGGGTTGAGGGCTTATGAAACATTCTGGTTGCCGATTAATTACACATTAGTCTTTGTAATCTTATATTTTTAAAAATTATATTGAGATTTATATTTTAAAAAATGAAACATTTAACTTTTATCGATTTTGTTAACGAAAATATCATACGTGTTATTATATATAAAAAAATATTATTAAAAAAATTTAAAAGATAATTTTGTAGTATTATTTTAACAGATATTATTTTTTTCTGTAATTTTTATGAAAGAAGTAGTCGTAAAAAAAAAAGATTTTTTCTATCGAGTGTTTTATTTTTCAACAAAACTTTTGAAAACACAAAAAGAAAAAAAATAAGCAGCATCAATTCATTTTCTAACAAAATTCTTCTCTCTTAGTTTGTTTCGATAAGAATAGTACTATAAATTTTTTTAAATTTTATTTTAATATCATTTTTTTGCACGTGATAGTTAGTACGATATTTTCGTCTATAGAATTTACGATGTGAGAAAAAATGTAAGATATTTTCATTAAGAATCTCAATATAATTTAGACTTAAGAATCTCAATATAATTTGGATCAAAAAGTTAAATGTAATTAATTATAAGAGATAATCATGTTCACATAGGAAAGGTAGGTTGAAATGGGTAGAAACTTCAGCGCAAGAATTAACTGTGTAAGTGCTGAATCTGATGTTGAGTTTGGTGAGATGATGCTTTTGTCTGACTGCAAGTTGATGTTATATTCCATACCCACACAATTCATCTGTTAATAAACAATTCTCATTTGAGACATGGGATATCAGTCAGGTTTAAGAGGGCTGTGAGGATGAGGATGACCAGTGCCGGTGCTGTTGACAGCTTAGAGATTGTGGCTGTGCTAACAAAATATACTGACTTGAGAGCACAAGGATTTGTCTAAATCCTAAAGCAACTGCTACTAAGCACAACAAAAATAATTCTCAGGTGTTATTCTCTCGTATCATGAAAATGTAAACCATTACCTTGTCTGGTGTTGCCTGAAAGAACATGGAATGTAATGATGTTTGAATTCATCATTGATCTTGAGCTATTCATTGCAATCATTTATTCATTCGGTAGCTGTGCTAATAAGATTATAGGAGTCACTCAAACCAACTGAAATGTGCAAGCATTCACATGAACTTAATCTGTCCAAATCACAAAAGAAGGGAAGTGAAAACCACCATCTGCAACAAAAGATTGCCAATGCACAGCAGAAACAAGCATTTCAAATAACAAGTGGCTAGTCATAAAAGATCAAGAAAATGGATCAAAATTACCAGCAGAAATGTGAACAGAAGAAGAGCAGCATCAGAACACAGCATGGTTAGGTCCAGTACATAATACAAAGTGAATGACAATGAATTTAAGTAGTAAAACCCTGAAACCCAATGAGGCTCATAGCTCATAGTTCAAAGGTTCGACCGACAATCAACCGTGGTGTTAAGAGATAGATGTTTCAGCTAAAAACCCAACGTCATGTAAGAGATACTGAAATGGCCAAAGTCTCAGCCGTTTTCAGGCATAATGCTATCAAGAGACATCAGTAATCAAGCATTCAATGGAAGGAAAGGATACAAGTAGGTCGGAAGTAGCTGACCCAATGCAGTTGGTACATATGGCTGCTGCTTCTTAGCTTTGTCGCATTGGTTTTTTTTTTTTTATTCAAGACAAACCAAGCAAGGGTGTGCATCATGTTAGCAGTTTCAGATCCATCCATCTCTTTACAAGAAAAACTTAACCGATCCTATACTTTGGTAGTCGTTTACTAGGGCTTCATAATATAGACACTATCAGCTAGTGGTTGTTGATCTCTGTCGTGAATTCATAGTAATTTCTACTTCCTCAGTGATACAAGCCATCATCTATAAATTCAAATCATTCAAGCCATCAAGTACTACGACAGAGAAACTAATAGATTGGCAAGGGATTAAAAATTTCCCAATTTCTGAAAGCAAAATATATAGAATGATAAATTGGTGAGTATATTAAATTAACTTCATTATTTGCATAAAACCATTGTGCTTCTACCATAGATCCAATTTCAAAGTCAAACCGCAAGAAAAGTTGTCTAAGATGACAATATAAATGACTGAAATTGTTTTAGAAGTTGTTCTTTTACTCTTATTTCAACATACCTTCATTCATCATCTATATAAGCCACAGAATGTCTACGATTGTCTAATACAAAAAAGTTTTTGGTGCCCAAATTGCATCTTCAGCACCAAAAATATACCAATAACTTTGAATAATGTAAATCTTGGACACCAAAGATATATATGAACAATGAATTGGCACCATAGCAGGCATAATATTTGGCACCAAAATTTTCTCATAGTGAATTGACATGATGATCAAAATACATATTATACAGCCATCTTTCAGCAAAGACAAATGGGAACAAGTTTTAAAAGCAATAAGGAAATAGGTTCACATAATAATACAGCTTCAAGATGACACATGTATCTCGATTACATCTGAAATACAAGAGGATTCAGATTAAATTGTTTGAGGTTAGATTCGCAAAAGAAAGCACTGAGTGCTCAATTCTACACTATAGTTTAAGCATTCATCACTAAAGGGCAAAATAATTTAGAAGATATAAAAATGACAAGAAAGGCCAACGAAACAGCAAAGAGTAAAAGGTCACACACCAGTCAAATGAAGATCTAAGTCAGGTTATTCACATATTAATTCCAAACTGCCAAAAAATGCTGCTCGGTAGCTGGCACAGAGGCAATTGATCAAAAACCTTTGGAGACACAAAACTTGTTCAAAATCAAAATGCGCAATGATCACATGGGCACGTTTGTCGCCGCAAGGCAAAACAAGAAAAGCATGCACTTCCATGAGTGCATGCTAGAGCCATGTCCCAAGATAAACATATCTAGATATGGAATTACTTGGGCATGTATCCATGTATCACAAGAGCGACCAAATGCAAACACCTACGGACAGACTATTTTTGCTACAGTTGGTCAAAGAAAGCATAACTATCCACTCTGATCCTTACACGAGTGACTCGAAAGTAAATATTTCTTAAATTGATACACACGCCAAGCAAAGGATCACGAACCTAAGGAACAGGGAACAGATTAATTGCTCAGTGAATTTCACAAGCTTAGCCATGCAATACTCACATAAATTGTAATGCTAAATACAAAGATGGTGCAGAGCATGGTAGAACAATCAAAATCACTCTTTGGGCACACAAAGATCGAAACAGATAACAGTCGGAGCTCACAAATCCCAATTTTGATTGTGATCAGAAAAAGAGAAGGAACATTTACAAGGGTGTCATGACGTAGCATATATAACATGAGGAACACCAGATATCGATCCAGGTACCGGCAATCAACAAGAAGAGCAAGCGTATATTACACATAGAAAGAAGACAATAGAACCACATGAGCAATCCATGGAAGGGAGGTTACCTCGGGATGATGATACAAATAGTAGTAGGAATAGCAGTATTAGTCGTACTTCTCCCTCCAAGAGTAGACGAGGAAAAGGACCCAGGAGAGGCTGAGGACGAGGTCGCCGACGAGCTGGCGAGGCCAGTCGCGGGCGAGGTCCTCGAGGCGGCGCTCGAAGAAGACGCGCCACAAGGCCATGGCGGCATGGAGGAGGATGCAGCCCTTGGCGAAGAAGGCCTGGAAGTCGCGGTCCTTGACGAAGGCCACCATGAAGAGGAGGAGGCCGATGGCGAAGAGCAGCAGGCCGGCGAAGGAGTCAGAGGTCTGGATCAGCAGCTGGTCGTGGGGCGTCGACCCCTGCAACCTCCGCGCCGTCTCCCGCCCGTGCCCCACCACCGCGATCTCGTTCAGGTAGAACATCATCAGCGCCCCGCACGTGGCCGCCACCGCCGCGTGCAGCAGGCAGATCGACGCAAAGATCCCCGACGAAGACGAAGACGACGCCGACGCCATTCTTTCTTTCCTTCCTTGTTTACCTACTCGGAAGCGAACCAGATCGATTCCCCTTCGTGTAATTACTGATGGAACCCAAGCAAGAAGAAGGGAAGGGGGAGGGGACGAGGGTGGAGATCTGAAGGAGACATTGGGATCGCCAGCAGAGAAGAGAGAGGAGGAGATGTTGCTGAGGATTGGGGGGAAATTGGCATGAGGGGGTTTGGACACACTTTTTTTGGGGCTGCAGTTTTGAGACTGGATCGGGGTTTTTTATTAATCTAAATTTCTTTTTTTAGAATTGTTTATCGTTGTGTTTTTTTATTGATACAAATATAGATATTTAAATTTTATATTTATATATTAAATGATAATAATGAAGAGTAATAATTAGATGGATTTAGAAGGTTATGGGTGCATTGGATAAGACGTCGTCGTCATCTTTGAGTGAGGGGTTAAAGGAGTGACGAGAACAAAGACAAGGAACAGTGTGGAAGAATAGTATGGTGGGAGGCTCACAAGCGGTCCTCCGTCCGTCGGCTTCATCCATCAAAGTGCGTTCAATTTCTTTCCCCTTTTTACGTTTTTAACCTTTTCCCATTTTTCGTTGGAATATATATATATATATATATATATATATTTCTGGGTTTGGCTCTTTTTTACTAACCCAAGTTATGGTAATTTTTTTTTGTATTGTTGAAAAAATAGTAACTAAGTTTAGGAATATTTATACATATTTTTTTAATATTTTCTAGTTTATTTTCTTCTGGTATAGTGTTTTTAAAAATATGCTAAAATATAAATCAAATTGTTTGATTTTTTTAATGGAGAACATTTAAGAAATAAATATTCGAATAATTTGACTTTTATATGAGTTATAATATTTTTTGGTAAAAAAATGTAAATCTATTACAAAAATAATATAATAGAGGTTAAAAATATAAACAAAAAACCTGTGATTCCTGTACCGTTGGGGAATCAACTTTAAAAGAAAAACTCATTTATAATGTTTTTTTAATGAGTTATGGTATTTTTCTTAGTATTATTGAAAACAAAAAAAATGCTATACATGAATGAGGTTAGGAAAAATGGAGGGGATGAGAGGAAAATGAATTAAAAATATATTAAGAAAATACTTATGAACCTTACTTGCTTATGTATCTAATTTTAGAAAAATACTTTTGATCCCTATACCCTTTAGGAATCAACTTAATATGAAACCCAGTAACAATATTTTTGTATTGAGTTATGATTTTTTCTTAATATTGTTTAAAATAAAAATACTATAAATGAGGTTTAGAAAATGGAGGGGAAGAAAGAAAAACAAAAATTAAGTGTATAGTTGGCTATCAAATCAAAAGTATATTCAAAATTTAAGCAAAGAGGATGCAACTAATTTTTTTTAAAAAATAGGTATCTTTTGGAAAAGAAACCTAAAAAAATAAGTCTTTTTTTCTAAAAAATCATCATCATATATATATATATATATATATATATATATATATAATATATATATATATATATATATATATATATATATATATATATATATATATATATATATATATATATATATATATATATATATATATATATATATATTTGAGCACTTGTTGGGATAGCAATGGTGAGTGGGTGGAGCCCAAATGATGGGCATGGGGCTCCACTGCACAAGGTTTCACGAATGCCCACGTGTCACCAAGCTTTGCCGTGGCACGTAGGAAGCGTGCGAGAGGAGTTAGCTACGCGTAGAAATAACAAGTGAATAAGGTTGTGACTTAACTCGTGAGCAAAAAATATGCTTATGCTTTGATTAGGAAATAAAATGACACATAAGATTTATTGAGTTATAAATTTTAAGTTCAAAATCTCTTTTCAATCTTCAAAAAAAATTTCTTTATCTTTGATATATTTTTTATATTTTTGTTACATTAAATGACATATATAACATTCGGACTCTAAAGTCTATACTTATACAATAATACACTAATCAAATCGAATGTTTCAATATAAACTTTATTGACATATCCGAAAAAGAAAAAAACTTAAAAAGCTATTAGAGTATCATTCTTATCCTAAAATTTCATATAGTTTTAATTGCCAAACAACTACTTTTATTCGAGTAAAAATACTTATATCGATGAATAAAATTATTAGAGAGATGAAAATAAAAAGGGCGAGAACAAGAAAAAACCATATTATTTTAAAAAAAAAGGATGCTAGGATTTCAAACCAACCGGTCACTCCCTGTTCAAAAAAATAAGAACCCAATTAACCCAACCAATTGACATATTTATTGCATTATAAAAGTATTAGGAAGGGTTTGCATGAGACTCAATCACCAAATTGATGATACCTTCCTTTAGAGTCCATATAATGCCTTCTTTTACCGGCAATCAACATCCATAGAGAAGCTATAATCTACAAAAAGTACAAGTAGAATCAATTGTTTATAATAGAAAATCAATCCCTCCCTCTTTTCATTGCTACTTAAAGGAGTCATCTATATTTAATTTGATTGATGTTATTAATCTTAGGAGATAGATAGGTGGTGTGATTGAGAAGGGATATGAGGATCAGTAGCCGTAAAATTCTGGCCCAATTTGATGGGGGCAAAGATCCCGAGCAAGAATGCACCTCTATTACTCTTAACAACATCTTGGGCAAATTTAGGTTAGAGGGATTCGTTAGGCCCACTTTCTCTTGTTTTTATGTTGATAATATTTTAATCATCAGATCATGGACATGATAAATCTTTCATTTTGATTAGTTGCTAATAATGTTTTGATGAGAGTGTCTAATTATAATATAAGAATAAGATCATGTTGTCTTACTTTAGCACCTCATCAGCTCGACATAAGATGTTCTACTATTCAAGTGATTTGATAATTTTATAAAAATATTCTCACAAATCAACCTCTCATTTAATCATGATAATTAATAAAGTCCTTTAAAATGATCTAATATAATAACTCTCCTAGGGTTCTCTAAAACATATCTTTTTTTTTTCTTCAAGTTATTAACTCATTGGAGGGACGTTATGTCACGAACATAGTTAGTTTTGCATAAGTCGTGTGGTATCATTGTATTTCCATCCGCAAAGGTCAGTCTCTCTAAAACCTTCTATGATCCCATAGAACCTACAAAAGAGAAAACGGATTAGAGAAAGTATCTTACTCGGGATCCACAAGAAATCATTTTAGGAAATACTTTGTAACCAATGTAAATTATAAAAAGACTTCATAAGCTCTAAACGATCGCATAACAAATGATCCAAAATGGTCCACTACAGACCCAAATATCATATAAATGTCCACATAATACAACCTTTATTTATAAGTCTAAAATGGCTACTAAACCCAACTAAATTGAGGCTATTAAGTCTTTAACCGTCCCTTTATATGCTGTGCAAAGCATGAACAAACCAAAAGGCATAGATATACATGAGCATTACATTAAATATCCAAAATAGTCCACTACAGACCCAAATCTCCTACAAGTATCCACATGACACAATCTTTATTTACAAGTCTAAAATGACTACTAAACCCAACTAAATTGGGGTTGTTAAGCCTTTGACCGTCCCTCTACATGTTGTGCAAAGCATGAACAAACCAAAAGACATGGATATACATGAGCATTACATTAAATACCATATTTACAATTTTGTCCGTGACATTCTCCCCCACTTATTCCTTTAATGTCCTCGTCGAAGCCTTTGCCGACACTACAACTCCTCGCCTTTGTTGAGTCTTCAATATTTTGCTCCAACTACAATGCTATCTCTTGGCTCCCAACTGCTCTCCACTATTGTTGTTGAGTAGTCGAACTTTTGATCTGCCATACTGCTTCAACTTGCCAATGACTTTGACTCTAGTGTGGGGTTGGCTGAGTTGTGTTGATCCATGTTGGTTCCTATGGATCCTTCAGATGAAGAAAAAGACCATCCTTACTATGCACTAGTCTCTTAAATGCCTCATGCTACTTGAACTATGTGAATGCTTATTGAAACTTTAATGAGCATCACCTCACAAAATTTTAAAGTTTTTGATTCTTCCTCCATAAAATTTATTCATCGACTCTTCTTTCACTTAGTTGTCACTTCCAAGTAGGTTCGTATCACTTTTACTTTCGATTAGCATTCTGTTGGGAAATGAAGTGGTACTCTCAATAGCATTGATCACCATTTGTGATGATTTGACAACTATTGTCTTTTATTTGGTTTCTTCAAAGGGTCTTTGAACATGTGCAGAGCTCCTTTGTTGGATAGATAGAGAATTGGGGTACTCGGTTTTGCCCATTCTTTTAAGAGTTGAGAAGGTAAAGGTTATTTAACTTCACTCGCCTCCTTGAGGGTTGTGCTCTATGCATTGAGTTGGTTATTGACCTTTGCCTATACTTTGCTCACACTTTTGAAGTACTCAAAGTGTTTGCACTCCTCACATTGAGTTAGCTACTATGATTCACCTTCTCAATATTATCGAACTTCTAGAATGTAGGAAGTTTTCACCCCAACTTAGAGTAAGTCTTTAATAGTTTTGGTCGCCTCTGGGATTATCCTATATTCTCCATCAACCCTACTGCCTACTCCATAGAGTAGCAAAGGTACAACACTGCGTATTGTCTGTTTCGTTCCTTGGTCGTGCACTTTTACACGACCAAAAGTCCTTCACTTTCGGTTATTTTGATGAGAAACTCATTGACATCGGTCTTATAAAGTTCCCTAGCCTCTGCCTTTCAATCTTGTCTTGGTACTTAGAGTTTGCCTCTATATGCTCCACCTCCTCAGCCCCTTTCACGACCAAGCGCTCTCCCTCTATGAGAGCAAAGGATCGATGACTTCACGGAAGTCTTACCTTTACGGTACTATGGTGCTACCATGCCCATGACCCTACTATCCGTCACCTCACATATGCATCTCTTTTTTCTCGATCGGTAGATATGCCTCTGTGGCACTCCTCTGAATCCACATCCATTCTAACAGATGCTTGTTTTTGGGTAGCTAAGTCCTTTTAAACTCATCATTGCTTCCTTGTCCCTTTCAATCCCTTCAATACTTCTATGTTTTCTAAGTAATTCCTCTTGGTTGATGGAAAGATAGACTGCAACTCTCATGCATGGTCCCTGCCATCATGTTGCAGGGTTAAAATCGATTCTGTTCTCCTTAGCTTCCTTGGTAGTAATGTTCACTTACTCAACCTTGTCCTATGACTTGCCGGGCTCTCTTAAGCGAATATGGGTTTTGGAGTAGTCCAACTCTTCAGTCGCTCTGATCGTACTTCTACATGATCAAGTCTCTCCCATGGGACTCACTAGTACTTGCATTCGAACTTTTCCCTCGATGATACATAACCCCTATATGCTGATATCCAAGGCTTTCATCCGATGTAAAATTCGATGCATTCACGGAAGACCCACCTCTGCGGTACCATGGCTTTCATTCCTTGAATCCATAGCCCTTCTTGTCGTCATGTTGTTCATTAAAATGGAGCTCCCAGTAGCTTCCGATCATACCTCCGTATGATATAGTCCCTCACGGGACTAGATTCGTGTGTATCGCATTGCCATAAACTGTTCCACCATAATCCGCTACACTATGTCGCCTTCTAGTGACATCTCCATTACATTTTGATCCTTGTGGGATGAACTCAGATTGTGATCCCTCCATGTGTGGCCTTTGCCAACACATCACAAGGCCTCTTCCACTTTCAATTGTATTCACTCCTTTGGCAATCAACCTTTGTCCACTCGCTCTCAGGTCATACCTAGACGAAGCACCACTCTAGGACAGTCTGTCGTCTAATAGCTCTCGAATTCCACCGATTTTGCTGAAATTGGTGCACCATTGTCTGGATCCTGAGCCTTTGCCCCTACCAACACAATATCTGTTGTGCAACGCTCCCTTCATGGCAACTTAAATGGTAGCACTATGGCATATTCTTCAAGAGTACTTACCTCTGCGTCCTCTTGCCTCGTGCCAAGGTCTTCTGAACAACTTCGCCTCTACAAGTTGAGTCGCCTTAGTTCCTCCATCAAATGATTCTATAAGGTAAGTGCATGTGCCTTGAAGCTCCCTTTATCTTTGGCACCATATAGGATGAACCTGCTCCATCAGAATGAGAGACCCATGGAACGACATGATCCCGCACTTGCCTCTGCAAGAGTTCATGTCTTTGATCGTTGTTCAAGGAAAGCTCTGTGCCTCTGCTTCATATTTCATTTTCTATGTCGGCTCCCTTCATGTGGCTTGAGTATTTCGCCAAGTTACACTCAAGTTACTCTGCTCCTTGATTTGCATTGAGTTGATGATGGTCCTCGCGCCCACCATTCCAAGGGTTAGCCTTTCATTGAGTCCGATCTCCATATTGACTCTAGGTGTATCTTCATCTTGTATTGCCCTAGGTCGTTCCCCCACTTGATCTTGCAATGCATCCCCCTAATGCATTATCTCAAGCGAGATCATGCGACGACTCCTTGCCGCTCGCTCGGTCTGTTGTGCTTTGTGAAGTTGTTTTTGAGGTATTCCTCAACATGTGCGGTCCGTTGCATATGGTTCTTCCTTTGGAGAGCGGGGACTTATCTCTCATGGATATCTGTCCCATTGGAGCAACTTTTCTCTTCGCTTACTTCTCTTTAAAAGTTTTGGAGACCACCATCCCCTTGGATTACTCCGTCTTGCTGAACAAACTATACATTATCCTGCCTCCCGCAAACGCAATTCCTAGATTGCGACTCCGAGTCAATACAACCCCCGTTGCACCCCTCAAGGCCTAGTAACATACAGAACTTGCTGCATACTTCAACCTCCTACAAACGTATCCTTCTCATATTGAAGAAAAAGTTTCAATGCTCCATAGTGCCAAATTTTGGTCGCTTTGGGATGGCCACAAACACTCCATCGTTTATATACAAGCCTTTACATGAGTACCAAATTCTTTGAGTTAGCAATTCCCCTCACATCTGTGAGCTTTCATAACTTTTTTTATCGCCGAACAACCCATTCCACCTTATATGATCTCATCCTTTACCAATCGCCTTGCTTGCCTTAAACACCATCAAGTATAGCTTAAACTCAGTCATCCCAACCTTTGTGTGCTACGTATTCTACCCATCTTGCTTGTCCTCATGGTGTCTCTTGTGCGAAGGGTTGGTCATTCCTTTGAATGACAATCTCATATACCCGCTCCTTTGAGCAACTCATTTTTCCTACATCTCCATACCCATTTTCCCTCCAAACGGTCGCGCATGCTGCCGCCCTCAATGTAGCCCCACTAGGTCTCCTATGTTTACATGCTAAGTATTTCTATGAGTGCTTGTTTCGCTCTGATACAATCTATCACGAACTTAGCTAGTTTTGCCTAAGTCATGCAGAACCATTGTGTATCCGTCCGCAAAAGTCAGTCTTCCCGAAACCTCCCATGGTCCCTTAGGATCTACAAAAAGGAAAACAGATTAGAGAAAACGTTTCACTTGGGATCCATAAGCAATCATTTCAGGAAACACTTCGTAACCTATGTAAATTACAAAAAGACTTCACAAGTTCTAGACGATCGTACAACAAAGGATCCAAAATGGTCCACTGTAGATCGAAATCTCTCACAAGTGTCCATATGACATAACTTTTATTTACAAGCCTAAAATGACCACCAAACCCAATTAAATTGTGATTATTCAGTCTTCGATCGTCCCTCTACATACTGTGTAAAGCATAAATAAATCAAAAGACACGGATACATTAGCATTATATTAAAACACTGTTTACTATTTTGTTTGTGACAATTAAGCCTTAACATATGTCCCGTAATCAAACCCAGTCACCTCTTAACACTCTCCATATGATGAACTCGAACTTAGACAAGATGGTTTTGAATCTTAACATCTCGGATAACTAACATAACCTAGTAAACGAGTGGATCATGAAGTAGGAGGCAGAGTCATTCCAATTTATACTTGTATTATTTCCATTCAAATATTATCTAACATCATCGGAGATGAACATTTTTACAATGGGAAAATACAACTACACTTTTTTTCTTTTTTGGTTCTAAAATTGAGGAGAGTTGAGTCACAACTTGAGTTGCATGATCCACCTGACCATCTACACAAAACGATTTGTGTTTTGATCATAACATAAAACCATGGATTGATGATAACAATGCATCAGTATATAACAAAATGTGATAGAATCATGGCACAGCATGTCAGCAAATACTTTGTTGGTTGACAAATGTATGCTTTAAAATGCATCAAATGCTTACTTCTTTCTATTGTTTATGCAGATGAAGGTGGCTTATGGCCAGCTTGTATTTAGACTAATGCAAGCTTGATCTCATTAAAAAGATACAAAAAGAAAAGGATTCACATCTTAATTTTTTTAGCTCACATCCAAGTAAGACACAATGAGATATGAAGAACAAGAAACTCATTTGGTTGGTGCATTTATTGCTTACTTTACAGAGCTAAATGTTTATGGTTGACAGCAAAAGCAATGAACACTAGATGCTTGTATGATAGGATCAATAGCTGTAAGCTGATATGGATTGGGCACATGGAGAGAGTTGACCTAATGGTTTGGAAGACTTTGATGAACAGACAATTCATCCATGTTCAAATCCATTTCTTTATTTCATGGAGGCAATGAGGCCATCTCTTGCCAACCAAAGCCAGCTTCCAAGCTTAGGTCTTCACACCCCAACTCCTTTGAGAGTATACTAACAGCAAGCTACATCTGTGCTGTGATTGAGGTGGTGAAGAACAAAACAGGGGCAGCATTCTTTTTCTAATCATTTCCTGCTCTTTGTTTTTCATGTTCATCAATGGTTGTAATCCGACATAACTTGTGCCTGTTTTGATAAGAGCCTGTGTGCTGCTAAGAATCATTGCAATCTCAGTCAGGCATGAGCAGAAGAAGATGAACTGTGGATAGAAAAAATTTCTCTGACAGCTATGAAGATGGACATGGAAGGTGCCAGCAGAACATTTGTAATCTGATTGCCATCTTGAAGTTTTTACATCATGCATCAAAGAACAAATAATTTAATAAATATTTATTTATACATGCTAAAAAAAATATTCATCCCGATCGGGACTCGGCTCGATCGGTCTAAGGAGACATAGGTCTCAATCCACAATCAAACCATATGAATATCAACCTAATATAAAATGCTTCTAAAATATTTCATACATATCATAAAATATTTCTTTACTAATCATAAAAAGATTTATTAAACCACAGTAATCAAGAGAATCAAAATTTACTTGAATCGAATCAGACTGATTCCAGCCTCATCCCCAACAATACCATTGTTTAATATCAACTACCTTTTACCTGTCCAGCCCCTGAAATGGGGTAAATGTCATACATCACTCTCAGAAATGTGCTCTGATTGCTGCATACTCTGTCAGCTTGATGACACAGTGGTCCTAATTGAGCACCTCACAATATGTAATGAAGATGCACACTGCAATTACAATGTTATGAGTCATGCAGCATTGCTTGGTACATCCTCAATTATGTTACTCTCTTGCTGCAATCCATAATGCAGCATGATAGCATGATGGCAGGTAGAAGAGTGCATAGGAAAGTTAACAGGAGTTGCAGGAACATGTGGCAGAGTAACAATACTTTTGATGCAGTGTTATCTTTAGCTATCTAAAGCAACTTTATCTTGATGTTAAAAGAATAATAACAGCTGGGAGACTCCACAGTAGAGTCAACAGGAGGAACATGTAGCACAGCAGCAGATCAAAATAACATTACTTTTTTGATGCAGTGTCATTGTTAAGTTTCCAAAGCAACTTTAAATTGCTTTTGTAAGAACAATGGGAACTCCAGGAACATGTAGGAGAGTAGCAGATCAAGATACCATTATTTTGATGCTACTAGTAATCAAGTGCAATGCATCTAGTGGAAGAAAAGCTTCATGAATCATGGGAATGTGGTCAGATGCTTATAGATCTTTTGAGGTCCACCATGAGAGCTTGATGTTCACTGGTGGTCCAGTTTGGTCCACCCATGGGAAGGGAATAGAAGTTGCTGAGCCACTCACCACTGATGTAACTCTGGTGGACATTTCACATCATTGACAGAGCTGTAAGCATTGGAGTTCTTCTGTGGACATGAAATGGACTTACAACTTCTTTTCAAATTCAATCCTAGTCATACTCCAATTCAGTTGAATTTTAGTTCCAGTTATATTAAGATTCAATTTATAGATTCGATCGATTAAGAGTGACTTTAATTAGAAGTAACTCAAGATAAAAGAAAGAGGAAAGAAAAAGAGAGATGGCAGCAAACTTGCAACACCAAGGAATCCAAGCTACTATTGCACATATAGAGAGAGAGAGAGAGAGAGAAAAGAAGGTTGGAAAATGTATCTCAGTCTTCATGCCATTCATCTCATCTTACAAAAGCTAATCTTGATATTTTCAATTTCTTTTAATGGCTTCAGATAAGAGAGAAAAGAAGAAGAAACACTTTTTCAAACAAGTTTAGGAGATAGGAAACAATCGTTAACCTTCAATCACAAGACTCTAATGGTATCCTACTGCCCCACTCAACTTATTATATTGCAAGTTGTCCATTTACTTATCATCGAAGACTAAGAACATTCCCCTCTCTCTCTCTCTAGGCAAGACAATGAGTTAAGTCTTTTACTGGTGAAGGAAAAGGAGATCAATGAGTTAGGAAAAGGAGAACAATTCCATGAACACTTTTGGACCAAGTCATATGAAGACTCAAATAGGAAGGATCATGTTAATCCAAGCGCGTGATGCCCACCATCACATAATGCCTCAAAAATTTGACTGTGATAGGTTCCAAAATTACATGTGTAATCGTATGATAAACGTATTATTATATCCAAATTAGATTAAGTATATAATTTTTTTGTTGAGCATAAATACATTTGTTGAAAATGCTAAGGAGCGAAATAAGCATGTCTTATTTTTTAATATATATATATATTATCGTTAATACGAGAGTAAAAATCTTATTTTTATTATAACATGCTAATGATGATCAACATATTATTATTAATTTCAACATACATCATACTAAAATTTAATCTTAGACTACGTTGAATTTTGATAAGAATGATACTATAATACAATTATATAAATTGATCGAGTCGTGACATTTGGTGTTATCGTAGGGTTAGTAGTCTCGGAGTATCTATGATAAATCTATTATATATTTTTTTAAAAAAAAATAAAATAATTAAAAATTATTTTTAAAAATATTTTTATGACCCATTGGTTGACCGAAGTAAACGATATTTGCCAACTATGATTCATTCAATCACATAGATGACATCGATACCGGGTTACATACGACAACGTCGAGACGCGACGCGGCCCGTTGAATACGTCGGCGAATCCGACTCGGGAATAGACGTGGAAGCCGTCCGTTTCCTTGTAATCATCGCCGCCTGGATTCCGATAGCGCGGCTCCCAAACCACTTCCTCCGCCTCCCCCTCCCACTCCTCCTCTTCCGTGGTTGTGTTCGCGCTGTGCATAAGAAGACCCTCACGCGCTCACTCCCCTCTCGTCTCTCGTTTCTCTCTCCGCTGCGAGCAGAAGCGATAGTTTGCTGCTACTCTAATTTGTCCCGTTCTGGGTCTGGGTTGGGCTTTTGAGATTTGAGTCTTAGGCAGCCAACCACGATTTACCGTGGTTGTGTTCTGTTCTGGGGGGCCGAAACTTTGGGGAAGACGTAGTGGGGAAAGGGGAGAGGGAGAGACGAGAACTTGTGAGGAGGAGGAGGAAGAGAAAGGGCGGCGGCAGATCGGGTTGGTCGGCCACTCCGGGGTGCCGCGGCTGCGGGATCTGATCGGTGCGGAGATATTTTGCTTTCCTGGTGGCCAAATGGCGGATCTTTTGGGGGAAAAAGGTCATCTTTTTTGGTTGGGGAAGAAGTGTTGCTTCGGTATGCCGGAGGCCGGGTGTCCGTGCTCCAAGAAGACGGATTATTCCTGCGAGAACGTCTGCGGCGGGGTAATTTTTTATCCCGATTTCTCCAGATCTTGTGAGAAGATCTGGCAAGTTCGTTCCTTTGTTCAAATTTCGATCTTTTTTGTGCGATTTGTGGTGTCCGATTTCGTGTTCGTGTGATTTGTCGTTGAGAACCCTATAATGTTGGTTTTAGCTCCCCTGAGTTCGAGCTTCTCGGGGGCTTTCGATTGTTCAATTTTACGAATCTAAATCTGTGGTGCCAGTGGAAACTCGTTGAGTTCCTCAATGGATCGATGAATCATCTGATTTTTTTCCTGCAATTGTGAACTTCTCTTCAGCGTGCCTCTGTCTTTCTTGTTAACTTTAGCTGTTATTGTACTGTAGCAGGCTTCAAGAGCAGCTCTGAGCATGTCCCGGCGGCTCCGGTGCGCCCTCCAGGGCTTCGATCTCAAGGCACTATTGCTTCTCTTCATCGGCGTTCCCACCCTCGTATTCGTCATCTACGCCCATGGCCAGAAGATTACCTACTTCCTTCGGCCGCTGTGGGAATCCCCTCCTAAGCCCTTCAGGACCATACCCCATTACTACCACGAGAACGTCTCCATGGAGAACCTGTGCAAGCTCCACGGGTGGGGCATCCGGGAAATGCCTAGGCGTGTGTTCGATGCCGTCTTGTTCAGCAATGAGTTCGACATTCTGGAAGTTCGATGGAACGAGCTCAGCCCTTACGTCTCGGAGTTCATTCTGCTTGAGTCCAATTCAACATTCACCGGCTTGAAGAAGCCCCTCTACTTTGCAGAGAACCGCCACCGCTTCAAGTTCGTGGAGTCACGGTTGACTTATGGGACTTTTGGGGGGAGATTTGTAAAAGGGGAGAATCCTTTTGTCGAGGAGGCTTACCAGCGGAAGGCATTGGATCAGCTTATCAGGATTGCCGGAATCAGTGATGATGATTTGTTGATCATGTCCGATGTTGATGAGATACCTAGTGGTCACACAATCAACCTTCTCAGGTGGTGCGATGAGATTCCAGAGAAGCTTCATCTCCAGCTTCGGAACTACCTCTACTCCTTTGAGTTCTATCTTGATGATGATAGTTGGAGGGCTTCAGTTCACCGTTACCAAGCTGGGAAGACCACATATGCCCATTTGCGTCAGACAGATGACCTATTAGCAGACTCCGGGTGGCACTGCAGCTTCTGCTTCCGGCACATCAGCGAGTTTATTTTTAAAATGAATGCATATAGCCATGTCGATCGTGTCCGATTTGCTTATTTCTTAAATCGTTTCAGAATTCAGGATGTCATATGCCGCGGAGCTGACCTTTTCGACATGCTTCCTGAGGAACACACGTTTCAGAAAATAATTGCCAAGCTGGGGCCAATTCCTAGTACATACTCTGTTGTAAATCTTCCAGGTTATCTGATTCAGAATGCTGACCAGTACAGATACCTCCTTCCGGGGAACTGCAAAAGAGAAAGAGGCTAAGCAAATTAGTGGCTGTTGTAGACTGATTGAGATGTTACAGAAAAACATCATCTATAGACTGATTGTCATCACCTGACATTTAAGTTGAGTATCTGACCTAGGTTGATGTCTATCACGAAGAAGAGGGCAAGCATCGAGATTGTCATGTTTATATGCACAATAATTTTCTGAAGAGCTAATAGTTTCCGTGTGCATGCATGCGGCCCACTGAATAAGCTCTATTGACCGAATATTATGGGAGATTGTTCATGCCTTCTGTCCATCTTGGCAGGTGATATTACACCTCATTGTTGTAGGATAAAAAACAAGTGACCTTTCCTAATATTTGATTTCTGGGGTTCATTTTTCTCTGAAGTTAATTTATTCATGTATTCTTCTACCAACTGGGCTTGATGCACCATAGACTCCGTGATTGTAATATATGACTTGGTTGAGTTATGCTTTTAGATTCATTTGTTTGTTTCAGCATATGAGGATATAAGAGTGCATTACCAAAAACCTAATGGATCCAGCTTTTGTGTATGTGACTGCAATTATATGTAACTGAAGATTTTGAAACTTTGCTGATGTCCTGCATGTTCTCCATATACTGGCATGTGCCCCAGCATTGGAAGATACATGAAGATACTTTGGTGGAAATTATCTTTTCATGGTAAATTCAACTCATGACATCCTTGCCTTTATATTTAGGAGGTGTCACTACCATTAAGATATTCCAAAACATCAAGATTTTCTGAACTATTTGGATTTCAGTATCTTGGGATTTCTTTTACCATTCATCTGTATATATATACACATCTTTTCTTAATCCTTTTGTTTCCTTATCTTCTTTTCCAATGCATGTACCAAATTACTTTTTGTGTTTCATCTTCATGGTCCCTTCTGCACCAACTGTAAGCTGAAGTCATATGCTTATCATCTGCAGTCTTTTTTAAATAGATTTGACCCTGCAAAACCATAATGTAGATATGTAAGGAATAGTGACTTTGATTTCATCGAGTCACAGAAGCTAGATCAGTCCTTAAACTAAACTAGTTTTATTGAGTGAGCTTTGAATCTAATTAACTCTGGAATTTGTTCAGATACTTCCTGTTTAGTATTGAATAATATAATTGCCTGGTTAAGCTTCTAAGAAGTGTATAGTAGGATGTGGATAACTGTTTGAACCTTCATTGTTATTGCGAATGTAGCAAACAAGCTATGGCAGTTCTGTATGCCCAATCTTCCTTGTCATTGACCCTTTAAATCTTGTCTCACTTCTTTATTTTTGTGTGGCATTGCAGATTAAAGTTTATGCCTTGTGGAAAAGTAAGTGATTCTGCCATGTTGCTATGATATTGTTTTACCTATGTTTTGCTTAAGTATTTTGAGCTTTGCAATTTCTTGGAAGTTCAAGAAGATTTTAACTTTTTAGGGAATGCAAGAACATTGAGAAAAGTTCATGTGTAATTTCATTTGGGGATCATAAATGGAGAACAAAAAATATTGGTTATAAGATTTTACTACCAAATCTATTGTACAGTATCCTTTTTCTTAACAAAGGGGATATGGCTAGATTTTTACCAACTAAACTAAATAGCACCTTCAAGTTTATTATACAATTTTGGTAATAATATTTATTTATTATGTCTGAAATGTTGATAGAAATTTTTATCATCTTGAAAGAGTTTTAGCTTATCTCACCTGTGCCAATCTCCATAGATCTAAAGACCTGTTTATTTATGTTGTTAATGATAAATCATGATGTGAAATAAGACAGAGAAAAAAAAAACAAGAAAAAGAAGATAACTATGAGTCAATAAACTTTTTTCTTTTTCAAAGAGATAACTACGAATTAGTAACTTAAAATATAAAAATTTAATAAAATTTTAAAGATGAAAATGCTCCGCTAATCTTTCTTTTCTTTCCTTTTATATATCCCTTGTACATTGAATCTCTCAACTATCTACCTACCTAGTTAATGAGTCACAACTCATTAAGAATCAAGCATATATTATAATATATATTAAATTCATGATGCATTGTACTTTGATGATTTTAAATTTTCATAATTATCTTCGGATACGAATCATTTAATTTATTAAGAATCAAGCATATATTATAATATATATTAAATTCATGGTGCATTGTACTTTGATGATTTTAATTTTTCATAATTATCTCAAGATATGAATCATTTTTGAGAAATTTGATAGGGTTAAGCTTGAAATTTATTGTCCTGTAACTTAGGAGCATTCAATACTCATTATGCACTGTATCATTCTCTCCGAGTGATAAATAACTTGAGTTGTCGTTATTATTACCATAATAAATTGATAAATCTTAAATGTTAAATGTTGAGTGAGAGTGAACATTAGGAGGAAGTTCATTTTTTTTAAGTATTACCATAATAAGTTCAATCTTGTAAGTATTGTCATTAATTCTCTTAAAAACTTGGCAGTGATCATTTTTTTTTCTTTGAGTTTATTGAGAGTTTTTACTGAAAAACATTCTTTTTTCAAGAATACTCAAATAAGATCTCCTTCTTCAAAAATCATCCCAAGATATTGCTGATTAGTCTTTTCTTTGTAAACTTGGTTGCTAGCTTAAGTGTTTTCTTTGCTTCTTCATGAATTTTTATGATGATATTAGCAAAATCCTCTCCCTTTGAACTTGATAAAAGTGATTCAGGTACTTTAGCAAGATCTAGATAATGAGGTGAAATACAATCATAAATAATCTCAAATAGGCTCTTGCCCATAGAATGATTAATCATAGAGTTTTCAACATCTGGTAGCATGAGATCCCATTATTTTGATGTCAAATTTCTTCCATAAATTTCTCTAAAAATAATTAAATTTAGGATCTCTAATGTGATAGATTTAGGAATTTTATGAAGTTTGACCACTTCATTGAAATAAAGGTTAGCATCTATGGTTTTCTTGAAAGGAATAAAATGTCATTTTGTAAAATCGATCATCAACAATAAAGATAGAATCTATACCTTTTTGAGTTTTCAGTAAATCAATCATGAAATCAATACTAATATCTTCCTATGAAGCATAATCAATACTAATATCTTCCTACAAAGCATTAGGAATTAGTAAAAGAGTCTATATATCAAGATTTTGAGTTTGTCCTTTTGAAGTTTAGTAGTATCTTTTCATAACATCTTAACAGATTGTTGGCCAAAAATATTTCGCTTTGACGAGAAATACTGTTTTGGCTCTCCCAAAATGATATTCTAATCCATCAAAGTGCAGTTCAATACTCTCTTAGATAATATTTAGGAATACAAAGTTGGATTCCATGAAAGAGAAAATCATCTTCAATAACATAATCTTTATGATACTCTTCATACATAACTTTCATATTTCCTCGATATCTTCATTATTAGAGTAAGTACTTATTTCATCGAATTCTTTTAGTTAGGCTTGTATAGTATTAAGAAATGCTAATCGTCAACTTAGTGCATCTATAACTTTATTACATATTCTATTTTTATACTTCATGACAAAAATATACTTTTGTAAAAATATCACCCGAAGACTATTTGCTTGAGAATTTATATGTTTAAGAGTTTTATGATCATAATTTAAGATAAATACTCTTCGGATCACATAAGGTTTCAATTGTCATAGTGCTTGAATAATAGTATAAAATTCAAATATCAGAATAATTCTTTCTTGTATTATTAAACTTTTCACTAAAGAATGCAAGTGGATGTCCTTCTTGTCTAAGTACTCCACCAATACCACATGAGAGGCATCATAATCAAGTTCAAATATTTTAGAAAGATCCGATAACACAAGAACAAATGCAGTAGTAATTTCACCTTTCTTGTTTTTCACAAGTGTCTATTGAAACACTTCTTTCTTTATGTAATCAGAGGAGCTGCAATAGTACTAAAATTTTGAACAAATCAATGATAAAAGGATGTCAAACCTATGAAAACTCTAAATATTTTGTAGGGATGTTGGTGTTAGCTAAGTCTAGATAACTTTAATCTTCTCAGAATCCACTTGGATACCTGCAAGGGTTAAGATGAAGCCTAGAAAAACTAGGCTAGAGGTCATGAAAGAATATTTTTTAAGATTTATGTATAGTTTTGTTGCCTTCAATGTTGATAAGATATTTCTCAAATGTTCAAAATGAAGTTTGTTATGACTATAAATAAGAATATCATCAAAGTAAACAAAAAAAAACTTCTTAATATAAGAATATAAAATTTTATTTATTATCCACGTAAAGGTGCTCAAAGCATTTGAAGGTCTAAATGGCATAGTTATTATTCATATAAACATTCTCGAGTCTTAAAAGCAGTTTTCCATTCATCTCTTAGTTTAATATGGATTTGATGATAACCGTTTCGAAAATTGATTTTAGAAAAAAATTAAGCACTAGCAAGCATATCAAACATATCCTCTGCATGTAGAATAGAAAATCTTGATGATAATCTGATTGATTGCTCGACTATCGATGCATATCTATCTAGTTTTATCCTTCTTTGAAGTTAATAGAGCTAGAATGACATACATGCTTAAGCTTTTTTAAATATAACTCTTTTGTAATAGATCCATAACTTGTTTATTTAACTCTTTATGTTCTTTTGGACTCATTTTGTAGTGAGATTTATTTGACAAAATTACTCTTAGAATTAGATTAATTCAATGTTGAATGTCTCGAAGAGGAGGCAAGCCACTTGGAAGTTCTTAAGAGTAAATTTCTCTAGGTTGTATACATTCTTTAGCAACTAATATAAATACAACTCCACTTTTTTCGCTCTCTTGTAGACTTATTTAAAGTAACGAAGTTATTTCTCTTGTAAACTTACTTCACCAAGAGCAAACTATTTTTTGCATGGCAAAAACATACTTCTAACTCCATTGAATTTAAAAGTACAAGTGTTCTTTCTATTATCATGGATAGCATACCTATCATATTATCATGGTCTTCCTAAGAGTATATGACTAAAATCAATTGATACTATATCACACCATACATTATCTTTATAAATTTTTCCCATTGAAAAAGAAACTAGATATCGATTAGTAATTTGTACCTCATTGTATTTCTTTAACCTTGCAATTCAATATGGTTTTGTCTTGAGCTTAAGCTTGTCTACCGTATCTTGAGACACAATGTTCTTATAATTGTCACTATCAATAATAAGAGAACAAATTTTATCTTAAGACTTGTAACATATATTAAAAATATTATTTCGTAACCATTCTTCATTAGAATCATCTCTTTGAGTAGCAAGCGCTCTATAGATTACCAAGCATTCACCTTATTCGGATGCAATTTCTTCATAAGCCTCCTCGTGGTATTCATCATATATTGATTTTTTATCTTCAAATTGTTTGTTGATATCTTTTTCTTCAGCAAAGTTAGCTCATGTATCAGTTTGTTTATTTGAGCACTCGTTCATATAGTATCCTATTTGTTTGTATTTAAAGTAAGTAGAAAGGTGACTAGTGCGACTAGATTATCCTTTACGGTTGGTAGGAGTTAGTTCGGATACATTTTTCATGATTCTCCTAGCTTTCGATCTACTAGCATTATAACGAATAGAGTCAACTTTAGATGAGGAATGTAAAAGAACATTAGAATACCTGCTCCACTTCAAACAAATTTTGCTTTAACTTTAGTGCTAATTGATAAGCATAAGATAACCTCCATAATCATTGCATCTCTACTTTATCTTAAATCATAATTCATAAGCTATTGATATATCTTGCAATAAGTTGTTCTTCCATCTCGAGTATTATTTCGGGTCATTAACTTGTGGAATTCTTCAATATAGTTGATGACGATTTTGCTACCATGCTAAAGGTTGTTAAAATATGAAAAAAGAGTTTGAACATAATCAAATGGAAGAAAATTCTCATGGAACCAAGATCTTTCCTTTCCAAACGTACGTCTCTTGCACATTCTCCCACCGTTTTGAAGCATAACCTGGAAGCCTTATAGTAATTAATTTTACTTTTTGGATGTCTCCTTGTACTTAAAGAATTTTTCAACGGTACTAAGCCAATCAAAAAACTCTTTAGGCTGAAATCGATCATGAAACTTCGGTAAGTCAATTTTGATATTATAATTTACATGAAAATATCTCTCATTTGTAATTCTTTTATAATTAGATGATCATTAGGTCACCCGTATAAAATTACATCAGATCTCATAATCCTCTTAGATCTATATTTTTAAGTGAATCTCCACTTTTCAATAGTATAAGATTAAAAAAAACCAAAAAAAGAATATAATAAACATTTAAATATTTTTAATTTTATTAAATATTTTTATATTTCTTAATATTGATAAAAGATTAACGTATTCAATCCCAAATAATTATATATAGTAACGTCATGCCTTTGATCATCCTTTTGTACAACATGATAAGATTATTTCTTTATCACCTGATACTTGTCAATGTAAGATTCGTGCGGAGGTTTGATTGAGACTTTAAGAGCATCAGTAACGCATGAATTGTTCATCGGTCTATTATGCGATGGAGTTCGTGCCTGATGATCACGACTCGTGGTAGTGCTACGAGAGCCATCTCCTCAATTCCCTCTCGCTCTCTCTCTTCGATCCTTTCTTCCACCGACGCAGTAAACCGGCGGGTCTTCTCCTCCAGCCAACAAGAAGAAGGCGTCCCGGACTCGCTCTCCCTGGTCGCCGCCCTCAAATCCTTCGCCGAGTCCCTCAACCTCTCCGCTGGCCAGCAGCTCCACGGCCTCGCCCTGAAGTCCGGCCTTGACCGCTCCAACCTCTTCGTCCGCAACGCCCTCCTCAACCTCTACGCCAAATGCAGCCGCCTCGACGCCGTCGTCCGCATCTTCTCCTCCCCCAACACCGAGCGAGACTCCGCATCTTGGAACATTGTCCTGGCCTCCTATGTCAGGTCCGACCGCCTCCGCGGCGCCCGCAGGATATTCGACGAAATGCCTCACCGGGACGCCGTCTCCTTCACCACCATGATCATGGGCCTCGCCCGGAACGGCCGCCCGGACGAGGCCGTCGCCACCTTCCGGGACATGGTCGCCAGCGGCGTCCGGCCGAACGAGGTCACCCTGGCCACCGTCCTCTCCGCTTGCTCTCACCTACGCGCGCCTCGAGGTGGGAGCATGATCCACGCCGCCGCCGTGAAGCATGGGCTTGTTGATTTCGTCCTGGTTGGGACCAATTTGGTGCACGTCTATGCTTCCTGTTCCCGGATAGATGACTCCCGATCTGCCTTCGATGCGTTGCCGGAGAAGAATACTGTCACATGGAACGTGATGCTCAATGGCTACGCCAAGGCCGGACAAGTCGGTCACGCCAAGGATTTGTTCGAGAGAATTCCGGCCAAGGACTTGGTTTCATGGAGCACATTGATTGACGCGTTCTTACGGGTTCAAAGATTGCAGGAAGCTCTCAGAATATACCGTGGGATGCTGCAGGATTTGGGTGAGAGGCCGAATGAAGTGCTGATGGTTGATTTGGTGTCGGCTTGTGGGCGCTGTTCTGCGGTCCAGGAAGGTCAGCAGTTGCATGCCGCGATTACCAAGATGGGACTCGACCGCCACACCTTTGTGCAGTCGACGTTGATCCATTTCTACGGCGCATGCGGGCTGCTCGATCTTGCTTGCCTTCAGTTCCAAGCTTGTCGCAAGTCGCATGTTGCTTCCTGGAATGCCTTGTTGGCTGGACTCTTGCGGAACAACTTGGTCGAAGCAGCAGCAGAATTGTTTGATAATATGCCTGAAAGAGACGTTGTCTCTTGGAGTACGATGATCGCTGGTTACGTCCACAATGGCTCCTCCCACTTGGCTCTACAGCTCTTCCAAGAAATGCAGCGCAAGGGCTACGAAGCGAACGACATCACATTGGTGAGTGTTCTGTCCGCCGTCGCCGATTCGGGCACTTTGGATTACGGGAAGTGGATCCACGATCTCATAACCATCAGAAGGATTCCTCTCACCGATAACTTGAGCGCGGGGCTCATCGACATGTACGCAAAGCGTGGCAGCATAGGAAACGCGCTCAACGTGTTTGACACTGTGAAGGACTCAGCATCAGTGTCACCTTGGAACGCTATAATATGTGGCCTGGCGATGCACGGGCACGCAGATATGTCCCTCGAAGTGTTCGTGGATATGCAAAGTAGGAGCATCACGCCAAACTCCATCACATTCATCGGGGTGCTGAGTGCGTGCTGCCACAATGGCTTGCTAGACACAGGAAGACGATACTTTGAGAGCATGAGAAGAGAGTTCAACATCGAGCCTACCATCAAGCACTATGGTTGCATGGTCGATCTGCTAGCACGAGCTGGTTGCTTGGAAGAGGCAGAGCGGGTGATCGAGTGGATGCCGATGGAGGCAGATGTGATGATATGGGGAAGTATGCTGGCTTCTGCGAGGACCCATGGGACGGTTGAGATAGGAGAGAGGGCTGCAGAGAGCTTGGCAAGGTTGGAACCCGGTCATGGGGCTGCAAGAATTCTTCTGTCTAACATCTATGCAGATGCAGGTCGATGGTCTGATGTCTTTACGGTGAGGAGGGCGATGCAGAGCAGTCGATTGGACAAAACACCGGGATGGAGTGGCATTCTATGACAACAAATTGGCACGATGTCAGGTAATTTCACTGAGAAATGCTTTGTTTATTTGTGGTAACAATAGTTGAAAACAGTTATAAAAGAACACTAGAATCAGATTCATGAGTTGGTGCTCAGATATCCTTTCTCTTTTAGTCATTGTTTCAAACACAACCTTTTCAAGCACCGAACCGCTCAATCCGAAATAGTAGCTCAAGAAATGTGAAGATGGAGGACGGGAGAGGAAAGGGGGACCTGTCGGCCATGGTGGCGATGGTTGTGAAAGCGAGGATGAGGTTGCGGGCTGGGTTGGCGCCGACCACAATCAATGTATAGCTCTACCACAGTTGAGGAGAGTTGGGCTGCTTTAGTTGACATCGCCCCAACCACTCGAGTTGTACTCCTTATTCTGAATTGGTGATGACATAAATTAATCATAGTAAAAGATTATCCATTTTTTATGATAATAATTAATTGATGAAGGGGAATCTTACCGTCTATATAACATAACATGAACGAGGGTTGTTGTAGCTACACGAGCATATCCTCTACACGACTATGGTTGCTGAACTTTGAATACTTAGAAAGGTCTTTCGATTGATGCAAAGCTACTTAGTTTTTCCCTGTCTATATCTCATTATATGAATTAATTATAGCAAGAGATTACACCCTTGTTCTATAATAACAACTATTTAATGCAAGGATTTTAAAATATATGAGTCTCTATGCCATGAATTAGGATCGTTGTCGATGTACGATCACATGATAATTCATCGTTCTCCTTCCTTGTCTCCGTCCTATCATATACTTGTAATTCATCTCTGTCCTATCATATACTTGTAATTCATCGCTCTCCTTCCTTGTCTCCATTCTATCACATACTTGTTTTTCTTTCTCTTTTCTCTTATTTCTTTCCTCTTCTTTTCCTCGAGTGGCCCCAATACCCAAAATTAGATCGAGGCCTCCATGTACTGGTTAAATAATACAACCACCCAAATGCATGACAATTTCGGATTTCCTGTAGCCACTCAGTGAAGTAATATATCAACTGCAGAAAATTCTCCACAGCCATATATATGATAAGAGCAAGCAAGCTAAGTATGCCTTAGCTGCTCAAGATTCCCCAGGCTTAACAATTGTTTCCAACATAACTTACTTTAAGCCTTTTGAAAGCTTGCCATGTTGAATATAATCTCCAAATAATCTAAATTGTACACAAACATATGTTCATTTCTACGTGCATTTATATGTATGTTAGACACAAAAACATGAATACACGTTAGCTCCCTATGCATGACATTGATACGACAACCTCAGTATGTGTGAAGCAAATGGAGACCAAAGACCTATATATTGGGGGCAATTGTAACATCGTAACTCTATATACATAAATGCATCCTCAGCAACTATGCTTGATAGGTTTTCTGGTTCAGACTTAGCATCCAGAATTAAAAGTAATTCACGCAAAAGATCTAAACAAATTGCTAAACGATGACATCTAAATGGAAAGACATTAAGATGAGAAACATTACAGTGTACAGTGTCCCCTATTGCTTTGGTCATTCCGTTTATGATTGTCCTTCGACATGCATCACAGCAATCCAACCGGAAAGTGCCCAACAACATCAGCAACTATGTGACCAGTCAATTAGGTATGATAGATAAAAGACTAATGCTTGGATGATGGACCATCAAATTCTGACTTTCCAGTAGGTCATAAATCTCCTCTTGTCAAATTGTATGAAACAATTCCGGTTGCGACACCAAAGATTAGTGTTTTCTCTCTGGTTGGTGTGCTCTGGTCAGCGAGCTTGAGACCCTCCATAAATGTTCGTACCGCTTGCAGTACTCATGCCACCATAAGAATCAATTCCCTCGACCGATGCCCCACTGGTCATGTGAGCTTGAGGCCTTCCATGTGCTTCAGTATAGTGGGCAGGATTAGCATAGCCAAAACCTGCATCTGCATAGTTTACAATGGGAACATGGCTACCAGCCATGTAGCCACCACCTCCCATGCTAAAGCTGTGATTTGGATAACCAGTGCCTTGTCCTGCTGTCTGATGCATACCTCCATATTGGTTGGGTGCTGTTTCACAGAGGAATTTCAAGAAAAATGTGACTCGATAGAACAATCAAAACATGCACAAAGACTATCAGAAAAATAAATACCATTTATTATCTGTTCAGTACCTGTTACTTCAGCTCTCAGCCTCTCGACTTCTTTGGCCATAGACATTAGGTTCTTCTCCATAGCACGCATCCGCTCCACTTGCTCGATATTCAAACCCTTCTCATATTCAAAAGTAGCACTTTTTCCAAAAAGAAAAAAAAATTGCAATTTAGTTATTACCTCAGAAACACAACAAAGAAAACAATTAATGAAGAAAAATTCCAAAGGATATAAGAACCACACAACACACCGTAATTTCTGGTGCTCCTGTCTCAAGCCATCTAACTCAGAATGCATCTCAGGCAACTTTTTGAAGCCTGCCGTTGATTTTTGTAGTTCTTCTGTCACGAGCTGTATCTCAGCAGAGAGTTCCTGTCTCACAGTTATCAGGTTCTGTGCCTCCAAATGTGCTTGTTGGAGTTCCTTCTTCACCGCATCACCAGAATGGATATCATCTTCCAGTTTCCCAATCTTCTCCAGTAATCCCCTAATTTGGATATCACTTTCAGTATGGATACTTCCAAGATAAGCCTGCACTCTCTGCATTTCTTTCTGAGTAGCAACGAGCTCCTGTCTCATGGCCACATTACTCTCCGCGAATCTCTGGTTTTCTCTTGCAATCCTTTCCATCTCACCTTCTTGAATTGCAACCTTTTTTTCAAGGTGCTCAGGTGGAAGAAGGGCTTCTCTGGGGTGATGACCAGCAGGACCTGGCCCGGGAAGTGGTCCATGGCGCATCATTCCAGGAGCTTGGATAGGCCGTCGCCCATAAGATGATGGCGTACGTCCATGGGCATCCATGCTTCCAAATTCACTTGTATAGGATCTAAATGTATTGAATTAAATATTTAATCATGT